>NW_010577073.1:145489-220476 GCF_000705375.1 Tinamus guttatus | reverse complement strand
AAGCCACGAACGGCCGCTCGCAGCAAAGCACGCAGTTCTGTCGCTGCTCAGGGTGCATGTTGAGAAGGATAACCAGAACAATGTAAATAACAGTATTTATTTTGGGCACGGATCTTGGCTAATGGAGTTGGCCACGAATATAGACAATGCAGGCAATCAGCTTGCATTTGCTTTGTTTTTGCCATTCTCTTTCACGTTCCTGCCAAATATGTTAAATGGTCCTGCTTAAAAATAAGAAACAAGGGAAAAATAATAGCTAAACATCGGGTGGGGGATTCTTAAAACATTCATACAGGGCAATAAACGATTTTACAACTACAAAAAGCTGGAAGACTTGCTCAAAAAAAAAATATTGTACTAATATGAAAGAAACACCAAACCAAATTTCACATATACCCTATTTTCAACTAAGAGTGGGATATGACAAAACTAGAAATAGTTCCTTGGTGTGATGAAAATTCATATTTAATAAAATAAATGAAGGAGAAGGAAACATCAGGTATTCATACCTTGAGATTTCGCATTAAGAAACAAATACAAGCTTGAAGGAATGAACGAGCTTTATGAGCTTGAAAGAATAACTTCTATAGATTAAAAAAATTGGCTAACAAATTATTCATTACATTGTGCTGGACCTTTGCAAGGCAGTGTGACTTGCATTTATGAGATGATAACATGCAGTGGGTTGGCAATGCTTGTTGAAATCCAACTGCCACAGGTACGTGCTGTGGAGCAGTGCGAAGGCGCTTGCCAGCTATCCTTATGTTCAGAAAATGGTATAGGGGAGATCCTGTGCAAATCTGGCAGTGTAAGTACTTAAGATATGCACAGTATTTATCCTCTGACTTAAAAAAGGAAGAGGCATGAGGTTCTGTTTTAATTTACCAGTGTTACTGGCACTGGTGAAGTGGCAGCAGCTGTGCTGGCTCTGCAAAAGGGACCAGACATAGAGGCTGGCAATTCTGCTCCAAGTGGAAGGACCAGAAGTTGCATCGAGAGATACAGTCGTGCACAACACCCTGTGTTCGACAGGAATCACTGCTGCTTTCCCAGGGATATCACAGCAAACTCAGCATTTTGGCCTACTACCCTGGAAGCAGTAACCAAGCTGATAAAGCCATGGAGAGCAACATCTCCCTGAGAAGCCAACACCTCCTTTCTTCCTCCCTAATTTTCCCTCTAGCAGAGCTGTTTTGCACAGACAATGTCTTCCTTTTGAGTACAGATGATTGAAATTAAATCAGCTGTGACAGTCCAGTAACAATGTGGGAACAGCTGCTTTCCGTTTGGACTGATTTTGGTCATTGCCAAGTACACCTGTGCACCCAGGTAGCTCACAAGCAGGGCTGGTGAGGAGTCACTGCCAGCCCAATGTGTGGGCAGGAGGTGTCACTCATGGGCCCCTGACTCTGCAGACTGGCTGGACCCGTGGCTGCAGCACAGAAATGGCTGTAAAACACACAGGCACAACCAGGCGACTTCCAAAGACCCTTCTCAAAGCCTCTATGCAAAATAACTCCAGAGCTGGCACCGCTACAACTTTCAGAGGGCTCATTCAAGAGTTTTATTAAAATGAGAGAATGAACACCCCAATGCTAGTTGTAGCTATATTCCTGTAACTGCTGCTGCTGCTTTGGCTGAAGGTCAGTATTTTTTAAAAGATGACACTTGTGCGATCTGTAAAGAGAATGAGCCTTCCAGGGCCCTTCTCTCAGGACAACCTACGATGAGAAATTATAGAATGTCACCTGAACACCATCAAATTCACTGTCCAAGAAAAACAGCCACCAAGGGGTGCATTAGAAGGACAAGGAGTCGAAAACAAAGACAAAGATCAGAACAGCTCCAAAAACATATATTATATAGCGGAATTTTCAGTGAACGTTGGCAGTTATGTTGCAGGTGATACAGTACTTGGTTTTGACATTATGCCTGCTATCAGAATAAAACGTGAAAAAAACATTTCCATGTCACACATGCAAAAAAAAAGACAGCTTGACTGGATGCATGCATTTCTCCTCCCTGTAAAAAGGGAACTATTTTCCCTTAACTGAAGAAAGAATGCAGATTTTAGAAGGCCTTCCCAAGTATTTAGACATACTCTGAAATGATATACTTGTTTTAAGAAATATAATTTCCCTTTACCTTTCATGTTGATTGAGAAGCTCTGATTAAAATTTAGCTGCAAGAAATATCTTGTTGCAATTTTAAATAAAAATTTATTGAGCATTCAACCCAGTCTGGACTTCATCACCAGTTATTGCTGGCTACCCAAATTTGAGTTACTAGAACTAAAATATGTGTCTCTGAATTTGAATGTATGTTACTCTACAGTATACACTATTATATTAGTATATATCATTATATTATATATAGGACTACTGCCCCTACAAAAAAACTGCTTCAAGGAATTATTCCAATACATTTCTCCTAGAAAAACAGCTGTATGAAATATGTGTTAACTAGGAGTGCAGAACCAACAAAAGTTCTGCTATCGTAGCCTCAAGAGCACTCACCCACTGGATCATCTTTCTTCCCAGAAGAAAATTTGTATACAGAAATATGTAAATAAAAACAAACAAACAAAAAAAAAATAGGACCACTTGCCTGGAAGCTTAAGCATCCATGGTATACGACCATGCTTTAGTCCTGCTGCAATGTGAATCAGGAGTCACGCGTTTTGCTTTTTTAAAGTATTAGCTGTATATTACACCCAGTGTGTGATTTTAAATGCAGATTAAAATAGCTATTTTTATAAAAGAATACGAATTATTGTAGAATGTTCAAATGTGCAACAAGCCCATTATTACGGGCAGTCACTATAGAGTGCATAGCAGCCATATATTTTCCAGACCTTTAACAAGTTATATATAACTTATTGCTGCCACCATCAGGACATTTCTCAATATATTTGCTCTTAATGTTTCTCAAAATTTGTTTTCTATGCAGACTTCTATATGCTTGCATTCAGATATAATGATACTTCTGATGAGACATGAAATTCAAATCAACATTGAAAGAGCTGTACAGCAAATAATTCCATGTTCACCAATAAACCTGAGCAGCACATTTCTGCAAGAAAACAGCTTACAGAATATACCTTAATGTCATGGGTGCAAGTCAAATGCTAAATTCTGAAAAAAATAACTCAAAAAACAAAACCTATCCAGACAATGTAGAAGAAGTAAAGGGAGTCTGTAAAATGGACAAAGGGTTTAATCTATGGAGTACCAGGAAAAGCAGCAATGACACTATTTGTATTTTTCGCAGTAATGACAGAATTTAGATGTAGGGAATGTAGCAATGGTAGAACCATATCTAGCAGAACTTCTAAGGAAAACAGTGAAATTTGGGATGGGAAGGGCTGCTGATGGGGATAAGGACCAGCTGATCGGACCTGTCTCTGTGTATATGTTTGCTCATCAGCTGAGGAGAGCCCTGAGGGAGTGATCTCTGTGGGGCTTCATCCAGTAGACAGAGGGACGCATTACAACCCCCAAACCCTGTAGATGGGCACAGAAGATGGTTGAGGAGGTGCCCAACGAGGTTGTAGCATGCAGAGCCCATGAGAAAAGAGCATCACATTACAGCTGCCATGATACACTGATAAGTATCAGTGCTTGCCAGATGATAGCAAAATTATTGTCTGCAAGAACAAAGCTTTGTAAGGACTAGCAGATTTATAAACAAATCAATTCTAATCTGCTGAAAGGTCATCTTTCCATTAAGACTGAATAGGAATGTGATTAAATTACATGGTTGGCTACAGACATCTACAACAGGGGAAGGTTAGGAGCTGAGTTGCAATAAAAAAGGTGGATTGAAACTCCACGGCTTTTCTCATGAAACACTCACATGAAGCAGGTAACCCACATTTCAGGGAGGCCAAGCTGGAAGCATATCTAGATGGTGGCTAAAGGGAGCTATCTGGCTAAAGAACCACAGTCAGGACAGCTCACCCTGTTCTGAACCAATACACAGTGCTCTCCTGCCCTACAAATCAGGTCCAGCTTCTGGAACTGCAGCATTTGACTTGGTGCCTCACCCACCACCGGTTTTCCACCCTGCCATTTTTGCCTCTTGAAGAGGTCTTTGTTTTAAAAAATCTACATACTAGATCTGCATTTGGTTACAAAATCTACATACTAGAACAAAGCTCTATGGATAAAGGAGGGGAGGAGGAGAAAAGCGACAGGACAGAAACTGTCCTCAGCACCAGGAAGCCTCACAAAAAAGGTTATGCCCTACCTAAAAGGATCCATTATGAAGAGATGCAATTAGCATCCGCATTACTCAGTACACTCATCATGTCTCCAGAAAGTCAGACATGAGCAAGTCCAGTGTAAATCAGCTTTGTTAGCTCTTTTTTTTTTTTTTTTTTTTTTAATTTTTCTGTTTAGCTGATGGCTAAACTGCAGCAGCTGCTCGCGGGTTTTTAAGCTGCAGTCTGCATGTAGAGGCTGCTGCAGTACATTGCCCATATTGTATGCTAGCTTGATTCCAGCATTCCCTTTGAAGAAGGTAAAAAAGCACATTGCAAATGACTGTGAAAAACAATTCTTCTCCACTTCTGCCCTCTGAATATGCTTTAAAACTGCCTTTTTTTTCATAACACAAAGACAGAGAGGCAGATATTAAAAACACTAGAATTAAACTTAGGCTTTTTGTTATTTTTACTTTGTTTTTCTAATGTCTGCTTTAAACCTGTCATTAAATACTGTAGCTTAATTAGCTTATACTGGCACCTATTGGTGAAAAATAATACTTGCATGCTCCATTATCAATTATTGCTTGCTCTTTAATCAGGAGCACCAATGTTGTTTATAGTAATTATTGGTTTGCACCCTTCCCACTTCATTAGGAGAGTGTTTTTCACTAACTCTTCTAAGTGCCCTACAGTAAATTGGTTTTGAGAACAACAAGCAAGGGGGAAAACCTGTTCTGAATCCCGCAAGAGTTAATTTTTCTCCTCTTTAAAAAAAAATAAATAAAAATTTTTAAAAAAGTTACCTGTTAAAACAAGTCTCTTAACTGATTTATGCTTGCACTCAGAATATCTGCAGAATACACTCAATCAGTGTGATGGGCTAGAAATCAGATGACAAACACTCAGATTTTTAATGAAGGCACAGGATAGCTCACCTAAATCTTACCAAGCAAACCTCTATATATCGTCAACGCATCAAATAGAATTAACAATAATAGTAATACTAAAAAATCTAGACTAACTAAAAATAATCCTATTCATGAATAAAATTGCAGAATGAGACTGATTTTGGATGTACTTTTTGTGTGTGTGTGTGTTTGATTATGAATCTTATTTATTCAGTAGGGTGAAAACTTAGCTCCTCAAAGGTAGTTCATTTAGCTTATCAGAAGCCTATTGGTATCAAGAAAAAAAAATGATAATTTGAAGGATCTCTGCAACTGTGTTCTGAATGTAGGTCTCCCTGCACCAACAGTATATCACCTCCAGGTTTGTGTCCTAACTTGCATATTCTCCAATCGGACTTAGGATACTCGTTCTTATTAAGAATTATATACATTTTGAATCCAACTACTTTTCAGTTTTGAACTGTTGGTCTTCGGCCATTTCCAAAGACCGTATTTTCAAGAAACCCAAATTTCAGTCACTATGAGGATTACAGCTCGATAACCCAGCTGCTTTACTATAGTGTCTTACTTTACTATAGTGTCTTATACATCCTATAGGCACCTCTGGAAGAGCACTCTGGAAGAGCATCCTGTGTCATACTGGCTACATCCAGGCAGCTGTTTTGCACATGTAGAATATCTAAAAATGGCTTTAGCTCTCCATACTTAGGCAAGTGAGTTTTGCACTGCCTATGCAGTACAGCCTCACAGACACAGCTGCTTTCAGTAAGCTGCAAGCATTGGTCATATGCATAGAGGAATGATGATGAAATCTGAAGTTTCAGGGGGAGCCTTTTCTAACTGCTCCCTTATTTGCCCCTTTTTCCTGTTTATTCTTTGAAATGGACTATTCAACCAGCTCATGAATCCACTTGCTAACTTGCATACTCCAACAAATACTATTTTTATAATGAACTTAGTTTTCAGACAAAGACTGTAGCTATTGCATAAACAGCTAGGGTAAAAGGAATAGCAAAGCCAAAAAGCATCTGAAAAGCATGAAATACTTTCTTTGAATATAACTGACCAGCTCTAGCCATAAAAGAAGTGCAGGGAAGGAACAGAGTATCTAGGAGACATTTTGACCATATCTTCTTTCACTTCTAGCTCTGTGAAGATGCCCTAAGCACACATCTTTATGGTATTGTGGTTGTGATTTCATTTCACATCATAAGCTGCTATCAACACAGCCTTGTCATTGCAATTTGTCACACACAGTAGCGTGAGCATTCTCTATCTCCCTGAAATTTTTATCTCACCAGTCACAATCACAGGCTGCTAGTTTAAAGCAGAGCTCTCAGACATTACGAGAAGATGAAATCACAAAAGATAACATTAATAGACATTGCCACCACCATAGAGACAAATACTATAGCTTTTCTGGAGCTTATAGAATCAAAGCTAATATGCTATAATAGCCAAGCTTTCACATATGCACATATGTATGAGAGGGAAAAGAGAATTCTCTTACAACACTTTCCTGAAATCCTCACGCAACTTATGCAATGCTGTCTGTACTAAGTAGGCAATTTGCTTTTATTTATCAATTTTATACATCTCCCCTATTCTTGCCTTCCTCCTGGCAGCTGTGATCTCAAGGGAGAAGCTCTGTTCCTTCCTCAGGCCTTAAGGTGGGAACATGTTTTCACAGTTAGACTGATTCGCTCTGATCATGCCCGACTGTACTCTGCGCTGCAAGAGGCTCCCGCCTTAAACCAAAGACTTTTAATTAATTGAGCTATGGATAAATAACAGTGATTGCCCTGACTCATAATATAGGAAGAACTCTCAAGAACCAGAATGAGGACCTTCTGTGTTTTGCCCCTGTAAATTTCTTGCCATACTTTGGCTTGTGTGCACATATTTACTGCTATCCCCACAACTCCTAAATGAGATATTTTTTTTAGCTGGATTTCAAAATCAGCTGGAGTGTTTTATTCAAACCTACTGAACCAAAATCAGCAATCCAGGCCATTAGGAAAACTGCAATTAAAAATGTGTCTAATTTCTTCCTGTTTCAAGTTAAAAGATAATTACTGAAGATGGATTAACACTTCCTAATCATCCAAAAATTTTTCAACACCTGTGTTAGAGAGGTCACTTCTGATGACAGCTACATTAAACTACAGGACTAAACTTACTTTAGAAATACTCTGGCATCTGCTTCCCACTGGTCCCCATCAATTATTTTTCTGGAGTTAATGACAGCACTGATACGACACAGATAAACACATACAAACAGAGCCAAACATCTGTATCGACTGAGCAGCTTTTGACTGAGGCATTCTGCATCTCGAAAAGCCATCTGATTTTTTAAAAATTAGGCTGATATTACTCATCTTACAAAACCTGAGTTTTAGAAAAAGAAACAGGGAGTACCCTAAAATAAGTCCTTTCCTTAGTTAAACATGTTTCACTTACCAGTATAAGTAGACGGACAATGTGTCCCTGCTCAGTGCCACCAACACCAGAAACAGTTTGTTTTGTTTTGTCTCTAATGCTGCTCTATTGACATTTTAGTTCCAAACTCTTTCATTAAAAATTGTTCAAAGAATATTTTATTTCAACGCAAGTAACTGACTCTTCAAATGGTGAATTATGCTTCAAAATAGAAGACAGCCTGCTTGGTATTCTCCTGTTCTCTTGTCTTTTTTATTTTCACTGTAGAAAGTTAAGAAGATGTTTAAAAAAGATACTGTTGGGAAAAAAACCCCAGACTCAAAGCAAAGACTAAAGTGCCCTTCCATGAAAAGCCCTCTGGATTCCTCTGGTGCCTTCTGGGAGAAGTCCACTGGCAACCTGTGAAAGGGGAAAGGGAAAAAAAAGAACAAGACAGTACTTTTTTTTCCGTCCCCCCTCTCTGGAACAAAGTAAAATGCTTCCACAGGCTATAAAGAATTGCAGGGAGAAGTGGGGAAAAAAGAAAGAAAAAAAAAGGGAAAAAAAATAGATTAGATATTAGGAGAGAACAAGAAGCTTTCTGTCTAACCAGTTCAGAAAAAGGAATGGAAATCAAATGGAAACTCAAGTCCATTGACAGTGTTCAGGAATTTAACCGAACAAAGAAAATCTTCTCCTAATCACATTAAACAGCCAAAAAAAAAAAAAAAAAAAAAACCAACAACTCCACCTTAAACAGAACAATATACTACTGCAAACATATTGGGAAGTGAGGGAAAAAAACAGCTTAAAAAATTCTGCTTTGTGCTGTGTTGCACTTTACTAGCTCTATGCAATACTGAAAAGGCTATAAAGAGAGGAGACCATTTTATTGATTAAACCAGTGGTTTTCTGTGGTCATTTCAGATGCAGTTTATTGCATCATGAAAAGATGCTAAGATTTCTTTCTCCTGCCCATTTGGATTCCTATGCTCACAGGTATCTGCTAAGAACAACCAGTATTTAAAGTGGAAGTTCACAAAACAAAGTGTTTTCATTCTTTTTGATAAATGACAGTTCAAAAGATACCAAATCTATGCCTACTAACACTTGATAAAGTACTTCAAAAAAAGTTTAACACACAATCACTTGGTTTGTCACAGTCTGAAGCTTCCTATTAAAGTATTCTTCACAGAGGGATCAAATTAGCTGTAGAGCTTCTAAAGGTTTGGAACTTCTTTGCTACTGTGACATTTTGTATGTTGTGTAAGCGCATTTATTCCAGCTTTTGTTTTCCTTATTGTTGTTTGCTCTGTAAAATCAGAGGCTTACCTTGACTTTAGTAATGAATAAATTAATAAATATATATGTATAACTCAAGAAAAAAAATGGTCCTAATATCAAATTTGATTTTCTGTAAAAAGGCGTCTGTATAAAAATGGTGATGGGGTCATAAACACAGGTTTTGAACACGCTATCAGTTCTTGGGTGTAAAAACACAATCTCATTCTTATTTAACCAAGGTTAGTGAAATATGCTTCAGACTGGTAATGCCACCTTTACAAATCTGAAAGACAATTATAGACATCAGACAATTTCAAAAGTAGTGCTGGGAAAGACTGACGGATGTATAAAATTAACATTAATGTTAATAACCTCTATCATTTTGCTTTATTTCCTCTCCTCCCCTTGATGAAGTTACAGGGATTCTTAAAAATGGAAACCAAGTAGGTTTCCTAGGGAGTACCTAATGTCATTAAAATTTAAATGAGAAATAGGTACCCTCCTCTAGACTTGGCAAATACAAATGAGACTTCTTGGCTTGTGGAAATACTGTTTAGTTAGATTAACTACTAAGCAACTTGAGATCATAAGGATAATCAATTTGAAGCTTGATCTAAAAGAAATCTGGACGCTGAACCCTCTGCGCAATTAAATAAAATGGAAAGCTATCATGTTTACAGAACAACAACCAGTCCACATATACTGCCTTTAGTGACAAAATGAGACATTCCTGAGAAATCCCCTTAAGGCACTGCAGCTCTCCTTTTTTCCTCCTTTATCTGTGTGTGTGTGTGTATTTGATATACTTTATTATTTCATTACATATTTTTATATATATGTACACATATTTTCTCTATATATGTAACATAAAGAGTATATACAGTATATATACAGACTCTATATACATATACATATATGTATATAGTATGCACACATACACACACACCAACTCTGGAGTGGGAAAGGTTTCAAATATCAGCCTCTAAGAAATGCAGGTGACCCAAATTTGTCTGTGGAAACTATTCAAGATTAAATATTAAACTGTTAAAGATAAAAGACCTAATGAAGGGGGAGGAGTTTCAGAGAGACACTGTTTATATTTGCAGAAGTAAAACTTAAATAAATATTTTCTTAAAACAGTGATGTAGCAAACATGAATATTTTGTCTTAGGATTTCTCTTTATTTTTGCTCAGTCTCCATCTTTGGCCCTGTGTAAATCCTGGCTCGACAAGGTGCTGACCTTGCTTTGAGCACGGGGTTCAACTAGACGCTCGCCAGAATTCCCTTCCAGCTCCAACCACGGTGATGGCAGCAATTATGTGCATAGCAAATGGTCATTCCCGTTAAATTGAACACGCTGCTGTTATAACTAAGAAGTGTTCATTTTTATATCAAGCATCTTAAGTTATTGCTACAGCTCAGAACTACACCAATACTGAAGGTCCTTCCAGTCGGTACTGTATTTCAGTCTCCGTACAGGACATCTGATGCAGCAGCTGCTGACTAAACATGGACAACCTGGGTAAGTTGTTAGCACATATGTCAATTATCTGAAACAGCTTTCACCGCTAACGTTGCACTAGCAAGAAACGCAGCGGGTCAAAATCTTCTCTGAGCAGCGTCAGTATCACAGAGGTGTCATCGGCTTCAAGCAAGACTCCTTCTGTTAACAGTGCCTATCTTGGAAAAGTGAAGGAAGAGATGATGTGGGTTGAGGAAGCAATTACACAAATGCATGGAAAAAAAAATCATCAGATGCCACCATTCATCATCAAATTTCAGCACTCATCAAGCACAAGGAAGGCACTAGAACAGAAGTCTTGAGAGTCAGCATGAGAATCCGCAGCGAAAGGATCGTTAAATACTTGCCCTGTTAAAACACTTTCCCCCCCGAATCCTCGGGGCTCCCGCATGGAGACAGGAGATTTTTCAAAATATTGAAATAATGGCTTACCGCTATCTATGTTTTCCCAGTTTGGAACAGGACAAACAGTCCTGTTCAACTTCTGAGCTATCCTGCAGATAACTTCTTGGGTAGCTTCGCTGCCCAGGTAGCGAACACAGCCGGGCTCTAGGGCACCTTAGCTGTTCTGCAGTCCATGCGCAGGTTCATCTGCAGGAAACGAACCCATCCCAACCAAGCAAGCAGCCAGGTTTCTTTTCTGCTGTATTGGTTAACTATAACAAAAAAAAGGTAAACGTGGCAATGCAAGCTCATCCTGCCAATACTGGTAACAGACCTTTTAAAATCTTTAGTGTATTAATAAAGTCGACAAAAAATTAAATAATGGTAACTCCTTACATTTTTTTATTAGCAACTTTCCGATTGTCTCCTGCACTGATACAGAACAACTTAATGTGAATCTGACAAACACTGAACAAAAAATATTGTCTCTCTAACTTATCCACTTATTTATCGCATACTATTAAGGAAGCTACAACTTAAAAGTTCAACTTTTACCCTGAAAATCACAATGGTAAAATAGTTGGCAATCAATTTCATGAACAACTCAAATTTTCGCTCTTAAATGTGATAAAAACAAGCTTAACTAACTCATTCAAAGAGTCTTCCAGCACAACTCCCACACAGTATTGGCAGATAGACAAATCCTAGAAAAAGCCAGCGCAATAAATGACCTCAGTGAGCTTTCAAAAGCCAGAATATTAATGTTAATAGGTTCATGTTAATTTATATAATACCGAGCAAAAACTCGCATTCCTTATGTAACCTTCTGGTAAAAAGGTGCACAAGTATCCTACAGGATACTATCCTAATACATAAATAAAACACAACTATTATAGGTGTGTTTTTATGATTTTTAAAATCTTCAGAAAAGTGTTACCTTGGCTATAAGAATCAAATAGTCCTGTAAGTAAATGGAAACAATCCAGAATGTCAAACAAATGGAAATATTTTGCTTTGTTGTGTTTTTGTTCCAGTTTTATTAGCACTTACTTTAAAATGCTATATAGGCTAGACTTGAAGTCTGGAAGTACAGAACGCTAGTGGGGAAAAAAAAAGTTCCTTTTAAGACTGAAGTTTTATAAATAATACAGGTTATTGTGTTTTCCAGTTAAAGAAAAAAATTAATATTTAAAAAGCACTGGATTCATGCAAGCTCTGGAAATTGGGTCTCTTAATAGTTTGTAGACATATTTTATTTGCATCAGTAAGGTCTCTCTGCATTGTTATGGCCTCAGATTTGAAGGAACAGTTAAATTCCGGCTTACTTTGCACTACCAATATCATGGATAATGCGAAATCCCAACCCTGCATATAAAAAGGCAAAGCAGACTACCAGTTCACAGATGCAGTCTGTAAAAACTTTGAAATCTTTGAAAACTTTATAGAATCTGTGGCAAAAACAAAACAAAAAAAACAACTGAACATCTTACAAGTAACTTGCCGTGACAATTTTTCCATGACTTGTACAATAAGGAGATGCATTAACTTCTGCAACAACTGCATTAGTTTGATAACAATTCCATTGGGCTGCACACATTTAAAGCATTGTTTACGGGTCAAAGTGCTCCAAAAATACAGCACCTGCTGGTTACCTCTTCCTAAATACCTGCAGAATGTGGGTGAAAATCTCAGAGACAGGACAAGAGGGATGTGGAGCTGCTGGAGAGAGTCCAGCTCAGGGCCACAAGGATGATCAGGGGCCTGGAACATCTGCCCTGTGAGGAGAGGCTGAGGGAGCTGGGCCTGTTCAGCCTGGAGAAGAGAAGGCTGAGAGGGGACCTGAGCAGTGTCTAGAAGTACCTCAAGGGAGGGAGTGAGGAGGATGGGGCTGGCCTCTTTTCACTGGTGGCCACTGACAGAACTAGAGGGAATGGCCGCAAACTGAAGCATCAAAAGTTCCACAGGAACTTAAGGAAAAATTTCTTAACAGTGAGGGTGACAGAGCACTGGAACAGGCTGCCCAGAGAGGTTGTGGAGTCTCCTTCTCTGGAGATCTTCAAACCCGCTTGGACGCAGTCCTGTGCCACGTGCTCTAGGTGACCCTGCATGTGCAGGGGGTTGGACTAGATGACCTCTGGAGGTCCCTTCCAACCTTAACCATTCTATGATTCTATGATCCCAGCTGATACCATGGGCAGGTACTTGGCTATGGACAGTTTCTGGCTGGTTCCTGGCTTTATTGCCAGGTTTGTGGCTCTTGGGGATGTAAGGGGAGCCCCTTAATAACTGCAGGAGAAAAGTGCAACCCTGGACCCCAAGGCTTCCTGGGGACTGTTGCAAACTGAATAAGGAGCCTGCCCTTATTTAGCTACTAGAAACCATTAAATTTATTTTATTTCTGGAAGTTGACCATGCTCTGACCTCTCCTCACAAATGTGATCACTGCTGAACAGACAGGGTGTGAAGGAGAGGCCCCTCCGTGGCTGCAGCGAGCTGGGCAGGTCTCACACCACAGCTAAGCCCAAGCCACGCACGCAGGGAGCACCACGGGCAGCACGAGGCGATGCTGCATCTCTGCCCACGAGCAACCCGGTTCACGGGGGCGGGCGCAGGGCTCGGGCAGCCTCGATAAAAGCAAGTACTTGATAAAGTACTTGATAAATGCACCCTCCTATCCGTAACTCCAAAGATCTTGTATAAAACTTGCATGTTGTTGGGACTTTGTATAACTTGGTAAAATCCTGGAGACTTCCTTAGAAATAAGTTGGTTAGACTATATTACTTTTATACAGATTTAGGAAAAAAAAATCTGGTTGAAAAACTAGATTAAAATATTTGAACTGTCCAAAAGTGGTGTCTGGAAAAACACTTCAGGTCTTTACGAGTCTCCAGGGATGTTTCTGTTTGCAGTAACAAGAACAGATTAAGCTAATTTCATTTATTTGCAATATGCATCCTCACAGGTGAACCTGGCACCTGAGGAACATGCAAAAAATTAGGTTCTTGCTAGTACAGCCTAAGGACAGAAACAAAATAGAGGAAAATTGAGCTGAACAGCAGATGGCACTGAATAAGATTGCAGCAGAAAAAATAAATAAAATATGAAAGACAATAAAATTAACATTTAAAAAACAAACCAGAATACTTCTACAATAGGTATGGTTCTATAATTGTACTATAGTTCTGCTTCTGCTGACTTTCTAAGTTTCCAGTACATAAAAGGCATTCGGATGTATCTTCAAGATAAGTCAACTAGAAGTCAACTTCTGCACCAGAAATAAAAGAGCTCTCTGCCACAGCCACAGCTAATTAGCTTGACCAGCAAAGGCTTTTAACACAACTGCCGAACTCTTCACCTGCTGCACCTTCCACGGAGAATATCAAATACACAATTCCTACATTGTCAGAGAAAAGTTTTTACTGTTCTTTGCCAAATGGAAAAACATCAGATATTTTGGAACAACTCTAGAACCTTATGAAAGCTAATTATTAACATTATTCTTCTCTGCAAACCCCTTCCGCTCTATTATTCTTCTGCTGTTTGTGTTATAAAAATAATGAACTCATATTTACTGAAATTAGTGTTGTATGGATTTTGAGTAACAGCAAGAATAAAGAGGACTGCAGTTGCCTCTTCTGGATGTGGCAACAGAAAAAGGGGAAATAAAAAAAATACTGTAGATGGAAGACACAAGCTTAAAGTTAGTTGGATGATTAGAGTATTAAGTCATTAAAAGTTAAGTATATTTTATTCTGAGTTGATCCTGTAATAAACAAATTGAGTCTGTATTACACAGGATTTTTCAACAAAGCATGACACAGGTCTATAGCCAGGGAAAATGGTCAAAGAATATAGGCAAGCAGACAGGAAGAGGAGGTGAGATGGAGGAAAGAAGCAAAAACTAAAGTACGCTGGGGAGCCAGGTGCCAGAGATGGAGAAGCTCTGCATGAAGGATCTCGGGAACCTGCAGCAAGGAAACAGCAGCTGGAGGAAGGGCCCGAGAGCCCCTGCCCATCAAATGAGCTTTGTAGTCAGCTTACTGCAATCTGTACCCTTATTTTTGTGCACTATCTAAAATTCATCAGCTAGGAGTTACCCTAAAGCTTTGATGCCATAAGACATCTGGTTGAGCTTGGCCAGGTAAGTTTTGGTTTGCTGGTCGTATCACGTATCACTGAAATTCTAATGGTTGGGTGAAGCAGGAAGTCAGAATAGGTACACACAGATGATTTTTCTATACTTAAATTTCTTAGTATTAAGTACATCATAAAAAAGATTGCTTTCTGAAATGACAGACCAAATAAGAACTGCTAGCAAATAGCACATCTTACCTTTGTTCAATTCATGATGCCAGTCTCTAAATACTAAAGCACTGTATACATTGAAAGCTACTGATAAATGATAATAAAATTGCACCACAAAAACAGCAGGGTTTATTTTAGCATTTGTAAAATGAAGTCTACCAATAATGAAAAAGAATTAAGCACCTAAACTTGTCTTGAGGCCTGGATGTGCTTTCAAACAACAAAAGAAACAGGTTTAAGAACAGGAAAAATGAGCCTCAAGGAGGTTAGAAATATTTTTTCTTTTCTCTACACTTCACCAATCTCCCTTAACCACCTATTCAGTCATCCAAACTGAACCATGCAGGTAGGGGCTACATCACCTTGTGCAATGTGCAAACCAGAAACCACAACTTTCATAGAGCGATTATGTCATTACAAACATTTTGTTAGTAACATATTAAAATATATGACTGGAAGTTCAAGATCAGCTCATGTAAGCATACAGAAATTGAACTGCTCTCCAAAGTCATATTCAATTCTCCAAAATGTGCACAAGCCAGAAAGAAGCTTAAAAAGAACAAATCATATAACATCTTATTAAAGTCCTAGGCAGAAAGTTATTTATGAGTATGTTTTTAATAATTCAGATGCTGGACATTAGTTAATCATTCCCAAATATATTTACATAGATCCCTTTTCTACCTCTTCTCTTTTAGAAAAGAAAACCACAGATATGTCTTGAGTAAGTAGTCAAGACTTTTAGTCTTTAGACTAACTTACTTTTAGTCATTTCATACAGACTGTAAGAATGAGGTCAGGAGATTCATTCATTTATTCTAATGCGCAAGTTCATCTGCCCCAAAAGTGAGAGATTTTCAGGCCAGAGTTATGCTGGAGCCAAAGAGCAGGTGGATTATTTAATGATCTGTGAAATTCCTCAACGTAGAATGATAAACGAGTACTAGCTTCCAGGAGAGACTGGATAAGCTCACACAAAAAATTCACTGAAGGTTTCACAAATTCGCTCCACCGTCACCAGATGTTCCTCAGCCTCTCAGAAAGCATCTGGGCCAAGTTGCACTATGCACCTTATTTATGAATAACGAAAAGCATGATGAACAATAACTTAGGTGAGGGGAAACAAGGTTGTTACTGTGAGGCAAGTGCCTATGCAAGCAAGTCTCATAGAGCGTGTTCTTGAGCGCAGCCTCCTGAAGGAAGTCAGGAGCTTCCACTGTCACCTAAAATAAGAATTACCATTACAAATTTTCAGAACAGCTTGAGAAGTCTACAGCCCTGTACCTGCTCCTCCACAAGTTTGTTTTACATGTGATATTAATAAATTGGGAGTAAGGGGCAGGGGAGAAGAGGCACAGAAAAAAATTAATTTCTGTCTCAGATGGAAATACATATGAGTTCTAAAATGTGCTTTCAAGAGAACTACAGACTCTACTGTGATTGCACAGCACGCTGATTCTGAGTCTTGAACTATTTTTCTTTCCCTCCCTTCTAATAACTTATGGTACAAGAATATATGTTGATATATGGATGAAAATTATGGTATACTGGAATTGTAGGAATGAAAACTGGGTAGCAACTAAAAGCCAAATTGTTATTTGACTTGCTCAGTTTTCATATAGAGTGCTTATAACTATTCCTGTTACATCCATGGGAGTAGCATGAAGTAAATTTATAGAGCTGCTTAGTATGATTGCTCAAACTATGACTTTGGTTAGAGAATTAAATGAAATTAAAACGATCATTTCCTATACTTGGAATACTGCTCACAGAAGTATTAATATTTATTTCTTGACTAAATAGAAATTAATTAGTGCAAAAATCTGGTTTAAATTCTTTTCTCCAAAACAGTACATTTAATTATGTTGAACTTGGTGTGCAGTTTCTTGATTTTCATTGTCAGCTATGGACTACTTTTGCATAAAACTGTCATATTGTTAAAGACTGCAGGTATTTTTTAATCCCTCAGTCACTCTGGTACTTTTAAAATTTAATCATCCTTTCCATCATTTAGGATAGTTGATCAGCCCATGAATTCAATCAGAATGTTTATTAAGCGTATCTGTGAAAAACAAGGGTTCTCATTAAGGGGAGCTGGTCAAGCTTTCACATTGACAGCTGGCATCGAGTTAGGTCACCAGGGGTTTGGGATGAACACCGATTAAAGATATGTGCTAAAAACCTAACTTGTTATTTTGACCTTGATTCAATTGTTTATTGTTTAGTCCTCATGGTATCTCTCTATTGCTTTCTGAATTGCAAGATACGAATTACAACATCTGAATACCTGAGTAATACAGAAGAGTGACCTAGTTTCAGTGTTGAAAGCAGCTAACTAGGACAGTACAGAGCTCAGTACATCCTTAGTTAACTTTTCTGGGGCCACATTACTTCTAAAACTGAGCTTTGAAGTATCACACAGGGCCTGTTTTCCCGTGGAAACTTTTTTTCCACAAAAGGACAAATGGTCAAATGAATGCAACCGCATTATGCTCATTTTGTTATGTTGGCTTCCAAACAGGTCCTCAGTAGGTGAAGGATTCAATGCAGTATTGAAGTGCTCAACATCTCCAGCTTACCAAGTAGAAGTCTCTATTATATTATTCTTTGTACGCAACCAGTTTTTTGAGACTTGTAGGGCAGAAAGGTTAAAGAGCAGGAGGAGAGGTCAAGTCAGATAAGTAAAAGTCCATATTTCATAGAATTACTGTTTTACTTATCACTTTCCTTGAGGTTTGACAGGCATACGAGTGATTAGGTTATCACCTTCAAATAGATTTATAGGCTCTGGGGAATTTTTATTCAACTTACCCTTGGGGATGTCTTGATATAATGTCTTTACACTGGCAGTTTGATTTTTAAAGGTCTCAGAGAATAATGAAAAACGACATCAGCAGCAAATATTTTTGGATTCACTAAATATTCCAGAAGCAAATATTTAACACTATCTTAAATGCTTCTGTTTGCATTACTCATTGTTTTCAAATGTAGAATAGTATGGTTTATAAAATAGTTTTAGGATCATAAATGAAAATCAGTACCCTTAACTTTGGTTAGCATTGGTATTTTCATCAGTAATTGTTTGACCCAACATTTAGTTTAAAGGTTTCTTTGATATTAACTGGGCATTGAAGCAAACACAGCAATGGTTCCAAACTTATCATATTCAGGAAGAAAGTGAGCACGCTGTGTGTTACGATACAGCCACCGAGAATTTAAATAGGGAATTAGATCTTATCCATACAAAAGCTCCCACCCTTCATTAGAATCAAATAGAGCTAAGGCCCTACCTTGCAACTGTCTATTGTAAATCCATGGATTTGCTTAGCAGCTGATTTCTCAAAATATTTTCAACCTGTTATTGACAGAGGTGCAATCTTCATTACAAGTTGTTACAAAAAGAGACATAGCCAAGTTTGCCAGAAAAAGATATTCCCACTTTTACCAAGAAAAAGAGCATGGGACCATTGTCTGTGAAATGAAAAATTCTGGAGTGAGCAGAAATGACAGTAAGACCATACTTGGAGAGTTGCCTGTTCATCAGCAAGACTCTCTTCTGATATATGGACTTCTTATGTTATTTCACCTTTCTCATGTAAAGATTTTTTTTTTTTTTGGTAAAATCAGCAAACAGTTCATAGTCACATGAAAAGAGTAGCATAACACCTGGTCATCCACTATCAGTCTCATTTCAAAAGCACGGACTTCACTGCTGTCTAGGTGACCAGCCCTTCTGGTAAGGAGTCTCCCCAGATAAACTTCATCTTTTCTTTTTATTTCAGTTTCCGTGGATCAATGTACAACATCCATGCATAAAAACAACCCTTCCTATATTTTGTTGTAAACACCCATCAAATATTCATGTGGTTAACACAAACATCTCAATATTATGGCAACTGTTCAGAAGCAGGAAAAAGAACACTTTCCCTCAGGAAGACGCTTATTCAACTTGCTACTTCTTGAGTTTCAGAAAGCAGCTACCTACTCAGGGGGTTTGGGGAGGGGGAACTGTCACCGTTCCTCTCACCCATTTGAGGCAGGAACATTGACCGTCAGCTAGTTTCTGACAATTGGCTGTTATTAAACTCCAACTCGCTAGGGCCAGCTGTGCCTAATTTGAGTCACTGGTGCAAAAATAACCAGTCAGCAGGAATTGAGGCAATTATGTGTAATTCTGCTGTAGAGCAGCCCTGCATCAGAATCCCAGGATTAACTTTAGGCTGGCTTTCCAAGGTGATTGAATGATGAACACAAGGCTTCGCTCACATCAGGAGAAGCTGAAATCAGTTTTTATGTGAGCTGATTTTGAAAGGCTGTAACCTGTATTTTAACTTATGTACAGGCAAATCTTTGAAATTATTTCAGTGCCTGAAGATGCATAAAGGCACCAACCTTTATACCTCTATTTTCAAAGGAGTATTTGCTTTACTGCTAAATAACCAGCCCCTTTACCCATATTTTAGCCTATAATCACTTTGCAATCCACTCAATCTCAGAATTTATTTCGCAACTTCTACACCTTGCCTCATATCTGCTCCACTAGATTGCATTTTTTTAATTAAAAAAAAAAAACTTCTATCTGTCTATTTGAAAAACATATAGGGCTCATTTTGGATGAGTGGCTACAAAATGCATAAAGTAAACACATTTAGAGTAAGGAATTGTTTCTGTATGCAGTCAACTTGAAATTCTGTTTCTATGCAGACAAAATAACTAGAAATTAAGTTTTAAGTGACCATAGCATTTTGACATTAGACTCAGGAAAAATTCTACAATTTCATAGTGCAAGATGTAGTTTATTTTAACCTTTCAACAGGAAAACAGAAAGTGGATTTGCTCCACCACCTAAATAGCTTCCTTAAAAAAAAAGATACATGGAAAAATGATGAACCCAACACATATTTTAAACTTTACAGGGTCCTTTCACTAATAATAGCTCTATTAGCCAAACCTACATAAAACATCTATAGCTTTGTTTTAAAGATCACATCTTATCCTTAGCCTTTCTGACTCTGATGTGTCATTGTAACAGGGAAAACTTTTAATGGAGAAAAATTTATGATGTCTTAATTGTACGCGAGAATTACTACAACTTCCCAGAATACATCGTACGTGACAGACAAAAATATCAGCTATACTGACATGGTTTCCTTAAGTCAGCTTCTATTGAAACAAAGCATAGGCTCCCTACCTCTAACAAGGTATAATTTAGGACATCAAGCAGTTATTCAAGTTAATAAGTAGATCCATGTCCCTTCAATTATTTATTCCTCTGGTAGATAATTCCATTAACCCCCTCCTGTGCGATAATTTGTTCTGCCACATGTTAGAAAAATTATTTTCCAGCTGCTCAGTAATAGCTCTGTAGTGAACTGAAAGTATTTTCTGGTAGACAGCTGATGCTCAACAGAGAGGTGAACAGTGACATCTGATACATGGAGGGTAATGTAGTAGTAAATAGCACCAGACAAATGTTAAGTTCCTCCAGCATGATGTTTGTGGACTGACAGCTAGAAGAGATGCAAAAATACGTATGAATTATTCACTCAGCTCAGGAAATAAATTAAAGCTTTTTCTGGTAGGTAGGTGAGACCCAAGATGGAAGCGAACATCAACACCTGTTAGGCAGAAGTTAACTTACTGCTAAGTAGCACAAGACAAACACGGTTACCTTCACCCACTGCGGTGTTTGTGGACCCACAATGACAAGACATGTAATATAATAATGAATTATTCACTCAGCTTAGGTAGACAAGAAACCATTTCATTTTGGTGCCTGGGAGGACTGCCTGGCGAGCCGATACACGCAAACTCATCACAACAGCAAGTTACGAAGGCTTTATTTCCTCAGAGGCGCTGCAGCCCAGAAAGCTACACAGCTACGGGAGTCATTTTGCAAAAAGTTTTACAGCTAAACGAAGCGTCACCTTCGCAGCAGCTACAAGTTCCTAAATGGGCGGCCAGGAGCAAATGAATCTAGATCGAGAGCGGCATGTAACAGCAAAGGAAGAGCTCCTCTGGGGCAGCTTTCCTAGGAAAGCCTGCATCAGGCGGAGGAGTAGCTGCCCTGCAGGGCCAGGAAAAGAGGAGGGCTCGCATGACAGCAGGGCACTGATGGAGTTACAGACACCTGCGTTCCAGGGAGCAGCAGGCGGAGATTAGAAATCATATAAAGAAATAACCCAACCACCAAGAGCAGCTGGTTTGATGCACTGAGAAAAGACGCGGCATGCCTTGCAAATGCTAATGGATGTGACAGGACGCTATCAACCTCATTTCTCAATAGAAAATGTAAAATTCTAGGCTTAAATGGTTTACCAGAAATTACGCGGTAAGTCACCACTGAATTCTAAAACTAATCCCTGAACCACAGCGAGTCCCCAGGGCCTTAGTTATGGGCTTATTTTTCACTGAGATTGCACTCTGCCTTGTTTCTATTGAACTTAATACAAACTGGGGCTCAGCACCTGTTAAAGTTTCTTACATGGTATTGCATAGGCCGCAGAGGGCCACGAGGGAGATGGCAGTGTCCCCCTCGGTGCCGCTGGATGCCACCAGGTCTCTCAGAACATACCCAGCTAGCGCCAAACCGCAACAGCAAACGCCAACCATCACCCTCGGCATCTCCCTGCAGGGCCAGGGAGCAAGAGCATTTCCTGGGAGAGAGCAGCCAAAATATTGTGCCAAAACAACACTTCTGACTCATGAACTACGACTCATTTAACTCTCCTCAAAACCAGACGCTTCCACCCGGGAATGGTAGGGTGGTTGCCGTCACGGCCACGGCCACAGTGTGGGCCCGAGGTGGAGCAGAGAGGCAGCATCGGGGCTTGGGCCCTGCTGGCAGGGTACAAGGCTGAGCTGGGGCTGGGCCGAGAGGACGCAGAGGGTGGCAGGGAGCCGTGGAGGTGCCTGGCGGCCCTGTCCCACCCCTGCGCTGCCGCCGGGCCCTGCCCGCCATTTTAGGTGGTGCTGGATGGTGCCTCGCGCTGAAATGGGTTCCAGGCACTTCAAGAAACTGTGCCCCAAACACTATTATAAAGCATTTTATATTACCTATTTATCTGTTTATATTGCTGCAGATAGAGAGGCAATTTTCCAAGGCATTCTTAAACCGGATGGATGCCATAAAGAAATTTCAGCTGTCCCAGTCTGATGGTACTTAGCAATAATGAAACTGCAACTGAAGGATGAGTTGATACATCCACATCACTGCATTTAACAGGGGAAAAAACCCTGTGTTTTATTCTAGATCTCAGGATGCAGCTGGTCAACAGAAAAAGAAAGTAGATTAAAGTACTCTGCCAGGATATTGGAAGACATGAAATACCACTTACGTGCTTGCCAGGAATGGAGGTACAAGGACCGAGACTGACAAAGCACAAAGCAAGACTAAGAAATAGCCCCTGGCTCGGTGGAGAGAAGGAAACACAGGGAAACGTGGAGGCAGGGAAAGCCACACCTGTGAAATGACCCATGAGGAGGGGGCACACGATTTAATGACTTTTTTCCCCTTTAGGAAGTATTATGTATATACATATGTTTTCAAAGCACTCAGTATTTATAAATGCTGAATGAAAGCTGGATGGAAATTAATTCTGTCTTAATAGCATGATTTGATTTTTATATCATAATCCAGGACAATATATGGAATAAAAATGAGCATTTTGTGAGCTCTGTCCATCTCCTGTTAAAAAGGACGTTGACCTATGAAAATAACATGATCATAGTTTCAAATGCCACATTGTAATTCATGTTAATAATGGACCAGTTAAGAGTGAGGAGACAACATTAATTTAGGAAATCCTAAACTCTGGGTTAAATTTTTATTTAATGTTTTGTTTGCAATATGATCTGTATGTCTGGACAATGAGCAATAAACAGAAGAGTAGCTAGACTGGAAAAAATAACAAAATAATAAATCAAACAGAAAAAGATAAGCCCTGTAAGTAGTACTTATGAGGCTTTAGTTTCATGATAAGAATACAAATGTAAAATTTTTTTTTACTGTCATTTAAAAAAAAAAAAAGTTTGAACAAGCCCATAGAAAGGTGATTGAATAAGTAGGGTGGCATGAGCAATATTCTCAAAACGTCCCAGCAGAGAACCTACAAACTTGAGTTCACATATCCCTGTGTTTTTCAGATTGATTTCATGGAGCAATATCTTCCATACGGTCTTCCTGTGTCACACCTGCTTTATACATTGTGCCCATCTTAATACAGAGACTTGCACTGTTTTCTTTAGGAATTCAACAGGGAGGGGTGAACAAGGGGCCTGGCAAAAGTTACCCCAAACCTTCAAATGATTTGGCTGGCTAGAATGCAGTCAGTAGGAAAGAAACCAAACACACATCCAAAATCAGTAGGTCACATTATAAGAAGAGAAGAACACTTGTTATTAATGCTGCAAAGCTGATATTAATGACTTCCTTTAGATCAACACACCCTAAATACACTGCAGGGCAGCGTGTAGAGCTCAGCCAGCAGAGATCCAAACAGACACGGAATCTGTATATGGGACCACCATTGTAACACAAAGATTTCCACCGCACAGAATTGATACATGAGAATTCATTACAGATCAAAAGTAAAAAATAGATCCCTAATCATCAAGCGGAATGTTTGTAATAAAACTTTCATGGCATTAATTGTCTCACTTATGAGACCAGTGACAAAACAGCAAAGGAACAAAACAATTTCTGCAAGTATATAGATGGTTTTTCCAGAGATGGGAATATCTAAGAAATTGATTGTGCCTGACTCAAATCATGAATACATAAACAAGCAGCAATCTGGAGATAACTGGACAGTAAATATCAAATAGCGAATAATGGACACTAAGTAAATAAAATAGATTATAGTACAATACACTGAATTTACTTGCCGTATAAGCAACAAATCTACCAATATGCAAGAGCTGGCAATTTGAGAAATTAACAGGATTTCCTAAGTTTAAATTTGCTATGATAAGACTACTTTGAAAGCAGTGGCTGTTTAGCATACTTAAATCATTCAATAATTAAGTAATTTGAGAGAAAAGGGTTTTTTCACAATCCTGCTGTGGTAACAATTTGACTGTTAAAGAAAAATATATACTCTTGTTAGGCCTCACTGCCAAGGAAGCAGTAGTGATGCATATGGCTACACAAATATACACAAATTTTGATATTATGCATTTCAATCTTAATTTTGTTGATAGAATGGAAATCATTCTTCCATAATTCTTCCATAAATGTTCTGTGTGGAACAGATGCTCGTGACTTCATATTATTGTATAGCATGCAAACATATTCTCTTGCCAATTTCCTTTTTAAAAGAAGTGTTATGGAAAGATATTCAGAATAGGTTTCTTTTCAAGACAGAATATATTCTGAACTCTGCTATCTGGTACTTTTACAATACACATAATACAAAGTCCATTTGCTTTTATTTTAAAACGGAGAATTGCTGTAGTAATAGATTAGATCTGAACTTATTTTTAATTACCTATATAGCTTGTCATGTTAAATTAGGTTACCTTCCATCACATTACTTACATGGCACAAAACAAACAAATATAAGCTGGCATAACAAGTACATATAATGTACTTTAAATACTTTGCAAAATATTTCATTTTATTGAATATGAGGTAGTGGTACAAATCTTCCCATAGAATGGCAATTTTAACCTCAATTATGGTTTCAGCTAGTAAGACCTAACTTACAGTACGAAAGTAACTTCTAGTGAAAAACACAAGTGGGACATCTCAAGAGTGCTAAGTTGGAATCAAAGAGCACTTTCTGACATCTTATTAAAAGGAGCAGCAATTGAGAGAAAAAAATATGCTTTTTAAACGCTGATTCTAATGTCAAAAATATGTAGCATTAATTGGGACTGGATGAAGTCTAATATGATTATGCATTGCCATACAAACAAGCTGTGTCTTCTGACTTAGATGAAGGAACTGTATAGCAAGAATTGTAAATCCCTTACATTTAGCAATACAAGGAGATTAACTATTGAAGAATTCGGGAGACTTCATGGACATGATACATGCTGTCTTAACAAGAACAACAAAAAGCTCAAATAACATTGGGAGGTACTGCTGAAGTAGCAATATTTGCCTAAAATTAATATTCACCAAAACAAACTTATTTTGACAGAATTGAATACTTGTTGTGTACTGGGTAGGTGCTATTTTTTTTCTCAATCTTGGTACAAAAGAATGCTAGCTTTAAGCACTGAGCATAACACGATGTTTAATCAGAATATTGAAAGGTAGGAGCATTTAGGAATTGAAATCTTACGTCCCTTGTGATGCCGGGACCCACGAGATGACTCTGTCTTGGAGAGACCTCTCAGGATGTGGCATGTTG
Organism: Tinamus guttatus; assembly: GCF_000705375.1. Next base: position 195,088 of record NW_010577073.1, on the reverse strand, counting down.
TGTGGAAGGTTCACCAGTGTTTTGGTCTTTAGAAATCTCACAGGGGTTTCTTAGACAAAAAAATAATAATAATAATAATAAAAATCTATTCATCACTGCTACTGTCAAGCAAAAGGATGTTCCCATGAGAACATACTGCTTCACTTTCAGATAAGGACAAGGACAAGCAGGTGGCATAATCACCAGCATCATGTGCCCACGGGCGCCTCCATCACGGTTCGGCAGCTAACTTGATGCTGTGGCCAGGGATACGTGCGGCACGGCGTAGGTTTGTCCCTGCTCTTCAATGTGTGAAAGTTTTCCCGCTAGGATCACTACACTTTATAGAAATAAGGAGGCTGAAAAGTAGCTTGTACATAGAGAATTAAATACATAATGAAAAAGATCAATAGGAAGTACTTTTGAAAATCTGAGCCTTATAAATGGAAAAGGCTAATACTTTATCTTTACTGTTCTGACTACGTGAACATGCCTGTAATTAAAGTACTTTAATAGAGCATGGTATCTACTCCATATGAATTAAGAAGTTCAAAACTCTCTAGTGCTGTGAGTGGGTGAGGATCTCTTTAACTGGAATAGTTTGATTTGCTTCTATTCTGATAAAACACGACAATCAAACATGACAGTCTGGGCGGTCAAATGACATAATAAATCTTGATAGTGGTTTCATTAAGGATCTTCGGGAAAGAATTTAGAATAAAATGTAATACTTTGGCTTTTATATCAACAGATAGAGTACTTGGAAAGCTGTCTTCATGAACAGTATCATTTAATTTCTTTTTCTAAGCCCTATCTGTAATAAATACCTGCCTACAAATACCTATATGGGTGTTGAAAAAATTGTATTCCTTATAATGAATCTTTTAAAAGTTTCAAAAGAAGAACCCTACCCACATGTATTAGTTGCACTCCTATGCACTCCTAGAAACTATGGATTTATTGAAGCACAGCCAACGCTCCTCAGTGCTACATCAAATGCTGTGCTGACACAGATAGTATTGAGCATACAGGGCCTATAGCACTGAAGTTAAGAGGAATTTCTTTAATGGTAGCAGCACAGCTAAACCTCTATGTCCCATTAGAGTAAGGATGAGATTGTAGGTGATAAAGCATGTACCATCAAAAAACATTGCAGTCTCTTGTTTTCATGCCTAGCTAGCAAAGATGTCTGTGAGTGAAAACATCATGCTACCCAAGCTAGAAGTCTGTAAAAGCTATAGATGACATTGACATTCTTTTATTTAACAGTCTTCTACTTCTGATAAGAAGAAAAACATCAAATTTCCTGTTTGTCTTTTAGAAAACACATGCAATATTTGTTCTCTCTGCACTCATTTTCTTAGATGCATTTCAGTTCAGTTCAGTTGAAGTAACCAGAAGTGGAAACTACTGGCAATTCTGCTCAATTATATTTGAATAACTGGAGATCTACCCAGATATATATACCAGCCTCATTACTGTGATATGTGAACAGCCTGAGGTCAGATCCCATTTCATGCATTCATTGACACATCAGTTTCCAACATGAACTACCATCTATTTACACTTACACAAGACTTCAATCCTTGGCACATTCCTTGTAGCATCCTTTTGCTAAGGCACAGAAGGTTATTTTCTTGGTTATATATATATATATTTCATAAGCTTCAAATAGCCAAATATCAAATGAAATAGAAGTTAATGTGCATGTGGCAATTTAAAAGAAACCTCTCCTTGAGAAGTATTTAGCAATTCTTTCTAATTCCTCCCTCTCCCTTGTCAGTTTTTCTGTCATTATATTGCATTTCATTCACTTCAAGAATGAAACATGTTTGAAAGGTATATTTCCACCTGAATAGAAATTAAACTGATGATAGTTCTTTTTTTGTACATTCCCAAGACAGAAGAAGTAACGTTAATGAAACGTGAAACATCATAAATTAGAGATAGTAAAATATTTAAACTTGCTTATAGTTGTTCTGTTACTGTGCCACTCAGCCCACACTAAAAGTATACAAGAAAACTAATTAGTTCAGTGCTTTTTTATTTTCTTTGGAACATATTTTTAAAATGCAGTAATTTTTTCAGTGGCACCATTATCCATATCTCATAGGGAAGTTTATAGAGCATAAACTTTGTGGCACTGTCTCCAAAATCTTACTGAGCCAATACTTTATTAATGGATATAATAGAACTGAGTGATACAAAATCCTTAACATGCTGTTATCCCATATGGCTGAAGTGACCTCTGCCTGACCATATCTGAAGTGGGAGTGAGGTTTTAGATAGCCCTTTGATAGGAATAGTCAGAAATCTAATTAGCTGTAAAATAAAGCTTGCAACATTTACAAAGATTATATGATTTAATTCCTAATGATAAAGGAGAGTGGGCTCAAGACTAAGATTCCTCCTATATGTGGTCGTAACATTTACTGTAATTAATGCTCATTAGACTTTGTATAATTTGCAAAGCATGGTTGGTCAAGACCATTTTTACTGAAATCACATTCTGTCCTTTTGTTCATGAATGGCCAATGTCCTAACTTTCAACAAAATACAGACAATTTTAACATTATGTTTCATACTACCCGGTTTTAATCTTCTCCCCCTTTTCTCTATGAATATGATTTTTGTATTTCTTCTCTATCTGTATAGTGAACTCATTTATATCCTGTTTCAGTTTCCTATCTGATTAGTTTTTTTCCCTATAGATTTAGTTTTGCTGAACCATGATGATACCACACAGACAGCAGTATAAAATACAAAATTCATGAAAATCATGTAAGCAGAGATAGAATACCTGCAACTCCAATTCACTTCAAAGAAGCTGCCATTGTTTAATACCTTTAGAAGTTGCACTGCTGTTTATATTCAGCAGAATACATTATCCTAGTATCTGGTACTGGATAATTATTAGTCTCTGAATGCACACTGTAAAGTAAATATCAAAACTGGCACAAAGAAATTCTTTCTTTGCACTCCAGCCTTGTCTCCAGAATAACTGTGTAATCTTCAGGGGAAAAAAGTTTGAAAAGACTATTGAATGGAAACTTTTCTGTATCCTCAAGTTTAACACGAATACCCCTGAAAGACATGCAAAGCTGGGGGAGAAAACTCTGAGAAAAAAATGGCTGAAATTCCATCCAGGATCCCAAAGATTTTAGTACTATCATCAGACTCAGATAAAATCCTATACATAAGCACCTCTCTGTCTTGGAAGAGCATATAATAGAAAAAGGAGCACCAGATTTCATTGTAATCATCAGTTCTATTCAGATAGGCATATACTGGTACTGTTCCCTCACATGAAGCATTTGCTGCAATTTATAAGGCCATTCTGAAATGTGGGAAAGCTGGCAGTTTATTACCAGCTGCATTTCACATAGCAGAGATGTTGCAAGTAATTTCCATCTGGAATTAGAATGAAGTGGTGGCAGTCTCCCACTGCCAATAATCGCATGGTCTAGCAGGTCGGATATGAAATTGAGGTTAGGAGAGCCTTATCCTGCTGCTATCTTTAGCAATATACTTATTTCCTACCGTATCTAGTGATCTTTACACAACATGTCAGTGCCACAGCTACAATTAGACACTTCTCTGTTGAACAAACTGTTTCTGTATTCTAAATTAGTTCTCAACGAAAAATATGTATTTATTAAGGTTTTCGGTACCACAGTTTCCAGCAACATATGCAGGATTTGCTACTTGTTGGCAAAGTTAAGTTATCAAGGCATAACTTCATACGAGTATTAAGTCTACAACAGACAGTCAGAATGGTAGACGACATCGATAAAACTTACTTGAGTTACCGGGCTCATTGAGCTGGAGCCTGAACCTAAGGACAGTTACTAACGTGAGGGTGAACAAAATTTATCTTAATAGAAATTCATGGCCAATTTAAAGCATGATATGTCACTTCCACATCAAACAGATCTATTCCCATTCTTATCCATTTACCTATTTGATAACAGAAAATTAAAAACCAGTATTTAAAAATTTGCTTATGTGAGTCAGAAGTCTTGCTAGATGAATTTGGGGGATATGAATATTATAGCAAACTATAGTTTCTTTGAGCAGCTGAAAGCGCCTGGAAGTGACTTACAGCTGTCCCAGTTCCCACATTGCCTGTTAAGGATAAAGATAAGATGGCACTAGAAGTAGGTCAAAAGTATATCACTTTGTGAGAATTGAGCCCTAAACAATTAAAGTAGATCTACTGGAATAACCAGCATGTGAAGAAGAAATGAAAGAGGTTAAATATTTGATGGAGAGGTGTCAAAGCATCCCATTAGTGTGTTGCCCTGCTTCATGGCTTTTCTGAGAAAACTTGTATGCTCAGCAGCAGCACTTCAATAGCACCATCTGAATGCATAAAAGCGTTCCAGAGAAACTTGCGACCAAAAAACTGCATGAAACTGAAAGCAGGAGAAAAGTGCAAATGAAGTTTTAAAAATTTACAATTTGATAATTCAAGAATGAAGTACTTCTCTGGCTTGCACTAAGCAGTAATCAAAACTCAAAGTTCTCTTAACAATGTTTTGCTGTTACACACTTATACCCCAGTATGAGTGCTACAAATGCTACTATCTTTCACAAGTTGAGAAAACCACACTCTAGCAAAGGGACTTTGATTTAAAAGTTGTGGATGCTGAAGTACACTAGAAGAGCCAAAGGCACTTTGGAAGCAGGATAGGTGTCCCAGTCTTGAAAGCACACACGATCCTCTAGATACTCATTTAATTTGGCAGTGTGAAAGTCATGATTTCAAGCTAGAATTTCCAACTTCTTATCTACAGCACAACGTAGGCAAATAACAGGTCTACTATTAACTGTGATTTTGCAGAGGAAGGCAAAAACCTTCTGCAAAGGTTGCAGAGGGTTGCAACCTTGCAACAAAATGCAACCTTTGGCAGTCCTCATTCTTGGTCCAGAAGGTGGTTGTTCTGTCCTCCACACCAGGCTTTTGGGACCTAGTCAAAAATAACACTGTAATCTATTATATACTATTCTTTGGATGTGATGTTAGATTCAGATTCTCTATAGATCTCACAAAACATTTTGAAAACAGATGGGGATAAGCAATGTTTTCTGGCCAGTATACCCTTTATCACACAACATGACTGCAATATACCTTCTGTCAAAAGAAATACGATGGCATGCGGATATCTATTTTATCAGCAACCACTGGTTGTATCATAACTGCCATTCATACGACAATCTCCTATCACCATCTTTCTGTCTTTACTAGCTGATGAATTCTAGAGATACTGTATAATTTCAGACAAACTTTATTATAGAGTAAGCAGAGTCTTCATTCTCTCCTTTAATTACCACCTCATTTGGAGTTGAGACCACTAGCTGATATGCAAGATGCTTAACTTAACGTTCCTGACCAAGCAGCTTGAAACAACCCAGAGCTTGACAATGGTACTTTTTGATAAATATTTTAAAATCTCTGAAATATTAATAACTCTTAACACTATACAAATCATATAAAATAGGTAGGGCAAAATTAAAATAATTTATCGTGTTGTCAAAGGCTTTGTTCAGTAGTAAACTTTCTTTCAAGCTTTATTTTTCTCCACCACAGGCAACTTTTTTCTGACCAACCTAAACCTTTTCATAACACAGTAATCCTGTAATTCTGTTCTTATCTGTTAAAATACTATAGTACCATAATCCCACTCTTTACCTAGTTATTGTGAAAACAGAGGCACAAGAAAAGCTTATGTACGTGGCTTTCATTTCACTTTGATACTTCTATTTCTACATGAAGGTCTTAAAAATAAATTCTTTAGAAAGAATGATGTATTCATTTTCTTGATGGCACACAAAACACCTCATCTTTTTTAGTTCTTTCCACTTATTCATTTCATGGGAAGAGAAAGATATCCCAAAACATGCAGTATGAAAGGAAGGAACACGAAAATCCACATCAGGGAAGAAAAAAATCTATGTGATTTTGCCACTAAGTAGCTTTTGTAAAGCAGCTATAGGTCAAGAAACTGCCCTCCTCTCAATGCACACTCTGATGAAAGTACCATTTTCACTTCCCAATTGAGATGTAATTTGCCCTATAACATTTCTCTATGCTTCTTTCCATATGCTTCGGTGCTTCCCCTCTAGAGGCAAGTCTAAAGCTGATATTCAGTGAAAAACAATACATGAAACATCATTAAAAAAAAAAAAACACCTTGCTAACTTCAATGGAGTGAACACTTTTTTTCAAACCGATAAAAGTAATTCTTGGGTAGGATGCTATGTTATTTTAGACAACTTAGGATCTGATTGTACACTTAATTGGATTCATGGGACTGCCACAAAATATAGGTGGTATCCATCAGCAAAACCTGTTGCTAAAAGGAGACAGATTATAGCGGGGGCACGTTTTAGAAGGAAAAATATAGAGTATATATTGCAGGGATGTTTTATTTTTCCATTGAGAGTGGAAAAATATTTATGTGCATTTGTATCTCTGTAGCAGCTATTGTACTATTTCTGCAAGTGTATATCTGATTAAAATTTCTTGCTAATAATGGATTTCTTTCAGGCACAAATTAAAATCATCTTCCATAGTTAATTCCACAAACTAAAAAGGTCCAGTATGTTTGCCAAACAAACCTCCATGTTTCCTTGCACAACTATGTATACAGAGACAAATAGGGCACTGAGAACTGAAAGTCAGAAGACACAGGTTCACTTGTGTCCACTGGTTCCTTTAGAAACCCCAGGACTGGTGAGTAATTTATGTATGTTCATTCCAACCGTTGCTGATTTAAAATATTAAGACAGCTCTCCAACTTTAGTGAAGAGACTTGTGGATTTGAAAGATGGTATATGAGGAAAAAAAAAAAAAAAAAGCTTGCTGAGCATGCCAGATGAAAAATTTATAATTTTAATATCCTCGTATTTCCATATTCTATTATATGTTCATCAGAGGCTGAAGCACAGAATAGCAGTTACTTTATTTCTTTTCTGCCTGCAGGTATACAGCAAGGCATCAAGCTGATAGGTTGGTTCATATAACACCAGGTACATTTATTACTCCAGATATTTTATTTATATTGAAGTTCATGTGTTTTCCTAGCAAGATGTTGATGCACTCTGACTGCCTTTTCAGTTTCTAAAGATATATATTATTGTTAAATGGATACAAATATTGATAAAACATTAAAATTAACACGAAGGCAAATGTACCATACCAGAAGAGTTTTCAGTGACAAATCCTAAGGAACAAATTATGCATCATCTGATTCTCAATCCAATGAGGTAGGCTCCTCAATTTTTGATGTCTGAACTGCCAAGCCACAGTGACTATAGCATAGTGATGTTAGACTTGCACACTAATAAGCACATATACAAATGCCTGTAATTCTTCAGAATTTGCTAGCATACTATTTACTTACTTATCCTGGAGAATGGGCATCAAGGGCATGCTTACATCTCAAGTTTATAGAAATGCAGAGACATCTCAATCCCATGTATCAAGGAATAGAGCATAAATTGGGCTTCCAGGATAATATGATGTCCACCTGTGTATATATAGATTCATGGGTAATGCTACACAGATACATGCAATGGGGGAAATGCCGTTGCTAACCAGAGAGTTTGTCTAACTGCAAGGCACCTTTACAAATGAGCTTTCGCTTGCACTTTTATCAAGTTCAGGTTAATTCCTTGTGTAATTGCTGGCAGAATGAAAGCTCTAGAATTAAAGTAAAAAGCACTGGAAACCTTACAGATTGCCTACACCCACATAATGCAAAAAGAGTGTTGTGAATCTCACCTCACCTTATAAATCTGGTGAATTGAGTCTGTGAACAGAAATTATTCACTTGCAGGCTCTGGAAACATTAAGATTTCTTCTGAGAAGCATTAAATAGATGAGAGTCAAGTGATGCAAATTAGGTTAATGAACTTGAAAATAGCAGAAAATCAGCACAAAAGACTTGTACGCACATAAATATATACGTACAGTTAGCATAACCTTCCTTGTAGGAAAATGAGCTTGAAATTCTCAAAACTTGTCATGAAGGTATTTTGTAAGTTTAAAACTCACTTACTAAAGATATATTTTAACTTTATTAGCCTTCAAGGTAGTGAATATCCTCACCTCTACTTGTATTAGTAAGTCCAATGGACTACAAGACTTTTAGAGCAGACGTTAGGTGGTACACATGGAACTTTACTTTGTACCCAAATGACTTGGCAAGACAGTGATACAGTGATAACGAGAGCTCACAAATATTACAGACATCCTGAGAGCAGTGGAAGCAAATTACATAACAGACCCCAGGACATAATTACAACATTGAAATATTTTCACATGAAGAAGAAGAGAGAGAAGTTGCTCACAAAACTGAATAGTTGCAGCAAGTGAAAACTACAAATTCAGAGAAAACCTTGCCAGCAACTCTCTGTAAATGAGTTACTTATTTGATCTTCTAATTTCAGTAATTATACTTCAAAATACTCAAATTTCAAAATACATTTAACATCTTCACTCTAGTATATGTAATTACGGAACAGTGATCGAGAGCAGCACTGGGTAGTTCTGTAGAAATTAGCAGAGTATTTCAGAAACGCTTAAACACAGGTCACAATGTCCTTAGCAAAAATTACTCACAGAAGATGAAAAAGTGCAGTCTTTTAGGCAGCACGTAATTTAGCATCAAAATCTAGCAATAAAGGAGTTTGAATTGAGTATGCCAAGAGGGGCAACAAAGTATCCCCAACACTTACAGTACTTTTGAGAATTTATCAAAGTTAAAGAGAGCGGTGTAATAAAATAAAATCACTTTAACCATGCTTTCCTAAAATTTGTTCATTCTTAAATTCTGTGCTTGGTGAGAATCTCTGGGTACAGCAACCAACCAAACCTGAATCACATTTTCTCTGTTTGCATTTCAAATAGGCCTATGACAGATTCAGGGTCTAAAGAAAATTGTGCAATCCTTCTGTTCTGATGAGCATAAATAAATAAATAAAGGCCTAACCTTCTTCACATTCCAAGCATGTCTGTTAACTTTCTCTATTAACACTCCTTGGATAGGAATAGCATATAGAATGTGCAAGAGCTAATATTGGAAAAGCTAAACAAAAGCTGTAATCAGGTTTTAAAACAGACAATATAGAGCATTGTAATTAACTGGGTTGGAATAAAGTGGTCTTTATTAGTGGAAATGAGCTCATCTGCTATAAGAATGAATATTTCACAATTTAATGCAGAACATATTGACATCAGCCAAACATTTACATTTCTTCCTTGGACAGATTGTTATTGACCTTGTGATGTGACATATCTACTGTCACTAAGCTACAAAATGGGAATCTCATCCTGCCTCTCCTCTTTTATATACAGAAAGCAACTAATTTGTCAGCATGCCAGCTTTAACTAGCCGAGATGAAGGTAAGCTAATTTAATAGGAACTGTTCAATAGCTTCGACCCACCTGACACTGTCAGTTAAGGCAGCTCCACATTGCAGTGTCTTTCATTATTTCCAGCTCTTTCTTCAGACTGCTTGAACACCAAGTCAAATAATATGCTTAGGAGTCAATAGGCCTGACTTTTTCTCAAGGACATTCCTTTGATGCCAGGAACTGTCAAGTGGAAAAACGCATAGTGTGAAGGTGAGAGGACACTAATTAAATATACATAGCTCTGGCCAAAGAAGAATGAGGCACAGCTTGCTATCCAAAAACTCCGCTGCCTGCTTGACTGAGGTCACAGCTGTTGATTTGTACAAGTTCTTAAGTTGAGGTCTCAGTATGAGATGCTTTAACACTCTTAAATACTAGACAAAGGCCATCTGCAAAGATGCTGTGTATAGTTATATGTGCTTTCATAGCCTAAAGTCAGACAGCCTGGATTCGTCATTTAAGCTTAGCTAAAATGAGTATGCATCTTTTATGTTATGAGACTTGGGGATACAGAGATATTTCTTGATGCTAGAGAAGGATCCATGTTTGCAATACAACAGAGCAAAAAAATACTCCTTCACTTTAAACTAGCTACAAGAGCGACAGCAGCAAGTAATGTATTTACATACTTGCATTTGGATTATTTCAGAGGTGAGCATGCATGTTTCCACCCATGGCAAACACACAGAGACCGTGAGGCTATCATAAAATTATAATAGGACCTAATGATTTCTTCCTTTCCAGGTGCTTCCATCAGTCCCAGTTTTGTTCGGAGGGCTGTTGGGCATAGGTGCACCCGAGCGCTGCCGCCCTGGTGCTCTGACGTGGATCAGGGCAGCCCTGTGCCTGCATGCCAGCAGCATCCCATGTACACAGCACTGTAAATGAGCTCGTTTACAGAGTCACACTTTATTAGGAGTTATTAGCGTGAGCACTCTGTCCTCTGAGCAATACTGCAGGTGGACCCATATCTCTGCATCTGTTTCGCAAGGCTTCGGATGCCACAGCTAGTGGTCACATCAACTGAGTCATGGTGCATCCTTTGAGCTGAACAGTAATAACAGTTACGGAGTTACAACGTATCTTACATACCTATGAGACAAAAGGAGCGGTATTACTGGCATTTAGTTGTGTTTGGTAGTATTACTCCCAAAAAAGCTGGCATGAAGCTGCAATTTTGACCTGCAACTTGTAGCATTTAGATGTCTTCCATCTTGCCAAACACCTTCCTAACCTGCTGTGTCTTACATTTAACCTGCTATGTGTGACATGATTTGTGGATGTTTGGCCATTCACAAACACCTGGGTAGCAATAGCCTCCACCTATAAATGCTCTCCTTTCTGCTCACACATTTGTGCAGGCAGTGGAAATTTTGTAAGGCAGTTTGCATGTTACGAGGACTATCCCTCCCTTCAGACTCAAGTATAATCAACACTAGCATTATCTGTAAATGGACAGATGAGGAATGGTTCAAAATCAGGCTCAGAGAAAAAAATATGCAAATTAACACATTTAATACTTGCATAATTTCACACTAAAACCTAAGCATTTCCAGCTCCAACATTTACCATCCTCATACATAAATATGATGGTGTATCACATTCACTCGTTATTGTTTCCAGCCCCTTGTAATTCTATCAGTCTATGGCAAAGGCAAAAGCATTTTCATGGAAACTGAATTCTTCCTTCTACTTTTCCCTGCAGACCACACAAATGATTCCATGTTTAGTTCATAATAACCTTTGCTCATCGGCCATCATAAACAACACGGGGAAAAACAAAACTTTGTTTCTTCTGAGATTAGACCTGACCTTTTTCTTCTTCCCACTAGACTTTTTTCAGGGTCTGAAAGCTAAAGAATTAGGTGTCTTTTGATAAGTTACCAGGGTGCCATTGGACTGAGTCTTCTGGACGACCTGAGAGATCTCAGATCATAAGCCTTTCAAGTTAACATCCTATTTTTTTTTAAATCAGGTTATAACTGATTTTCCATCTGATCATATTTGTATGTAGGTTTAGAGCAATAAAGCTTTGTACTCCTTAGGAGCAACAAGTAATTTATACCACTGATGAAGGCAAAATCTCATGCAAGATTAACAAATGACTCACTAGACCCTCTCTGCTATGTCCTGCTATTCACTGCCACTTACCCTTGGTTACATTTCCAGGTGTCCTTGCTTAGCAGTCTCTGCATGCCTACATCAGTCTCTACAGGTCATTAACTGGATGACGCAGACAAGTAGTTTCATGGAGTTCACGGGTAACCAGCAGCTGCCTTAGCTACCTTAAGTTCAATCTATTCATGTAATATTTTTACAGTTACACAAACATACTGAAATAACTGTTGCTTCCTGTGTCATTTCAATTACTAATTCTTAAAATCCTGGGTTTCATATGTATAGTCCGTGAAAACCTGGTTGAAGCAGCTGGCAAAACTAAGCTCTACGGGTTTGCTCTGCCAGCACAGAAGAGACTTCCTTACCAGTCCTTCTTTCATTTACTGCGAATTTTGAACAGTATAATTCTGCTGATTGCAGAGGAAACCCTTATATTTATAAAACTGTAACTGATAGCAAGTTTTGCCCTTTTAGGCTTAATCACGTATGAGCAAGAGCTTTATTTTTTTTTATTATGTCAAATCCTTTAACATATTATGCTCCAAATTCTGAAACTGTGCTACAGCCATGCTCTCATTCAAAATTATAGCAAGGAAAATTAAAGTATGCTTCCATTGTTTTCAAAAACACAAGTTATTTTCAGAGATGCAGACTTCTGAAGTACAGTAACAGACAGAGGAAATACAAATGTAACAGTCAAGAAAACTGTAAGTGACAGTAAACTGTAGTGGGGGCAAACTGGATGAAGGCAAAATGTTCAGGCAAAATAGTTCTGACTTACCACTCACCCTGAAAGAATTGCTATACATTGATGGTACATAAGAAATGTGAGATACTAAGATTTCTACAAAATAATACATTGAGTTTCTACCCAAGGGCTGCTCTGTAATTAATGTACCTTAGGCATTGACCCACTTTAAAAAAAATCAGAAAAAATAAACTTATTTTCCTGCCCTCATTTCTTCAGGGCAAGAAGCATGTCAATGCTTGTAAACTGCTACATAAATACATAACACTATACAAATTTTATTAACAATGAAATAATTTCATTTCTATGTACAAAACCCAGATGTCAAGAGTTAACTCTTCTCTAGCCAAAGACTCTATTCAGAAGAATCTATCCCAACATGGTATAATAAAGCAGACCCCACAACAGCCACATAATCCTGCAGTTATATGAGGAAATTAAGGATGGTTTCAAAATCGGACTTCAGAACATCTGGTTCTGAAGCAATCAGTGCTACACACTTGGTCACTGCAGCTGATCTGGGTATGATGGGCTCAGTCTGTCAGCTTGGTAAATATTCTGCCACGTCCATTATGTTCTACCCCTATTTCGGAGATGGAACAAATCATCCTCCCCTTTCTTTGTCACTTTCACAATGTGAGAACATCTCTGTCTTTTGTCTCGCTTGAATGTAAAAGGAAGCATTAAGTATCCTTTTATGATAAATAGAACTTAGTGCATAGCAGCAACTGAAACTAAGATAATATTCTGGGGAAGAGTAGAATATGAATCACTGCTCTACTGAATTGTTAAAAGCATTTGACTTGCAAGTAGTTGTCTTTATTTTGCAACTCAGGGCTTGTATAAAAATCTTATCCTATATAATGCTGTACTTGCTCAAGCTCCAGAGAAGGAGCAAAATGCAGCAGAGAGAAATGTGCAGGAGAGGCCTTGCTGCTTTGAAGCCTGCTTTAGGTCTGCCCTGGGACATCTTATGGCAGTTATCTGCATTGCACAACACTGGTCAGGGATAAATCTATCCTACAAATAATGCTAAACTATCTTCTCTTAAAATTGAATTTTTAGAAGAGACTGTATGTTTACAGAAGCTTGATGTATTGATTTCTAATTTCTCTGGGTAGTTAAAGGTTTAGTGAGACACCACAAATTAGCAGCATGAGAGAATATTTCACAATTCAGATCTGATAAGGGGACAGGAGGCCATCTTTCTGAATAATCTGGTCACATTTGGCTCAAATTTGAATCTAGAGGAACTTTCATTATTTATGTTTCTTTCACAAAGCTTGTCATGTTAGATTTATTTATTGATTACATTGCTAAAGCTTTTCCAGCACAAAAATGCTTTTTGCATCTACACTAGAGGCTCAAGCTTTGTATTTTTTAACTGTGACTGCAGTATAAAAACTGCATTTACACTAGCTCAAAAGGATATAGTATTATGTATTATCACAGCTTAAAATCAGACTCCTGAGCAACCAGCTCCTGGTAGATAATTTGAAATAGTCAGGGGGCTTATTCTGTCCTTTGAGCTCTCCCCTTTTTCCAGAAAAAGATGTCCGCTTTTTTCCTATTCATTGTGTTTATATATGACACTGTAAACAGTTTGACCTGTACCAAAGTGATATACGTATGGAACTGAGTGCAGGCAGTGCAGCAGGTTCCCACTTCATCAATGAAAACTAACTGCCAACAGCTGATGGAGATTTCGATTATGGTGTGATAGAGCATCAGTGTTATCCATCTGCCTGAAAACATTGACTGAAGACATTTTAAGAGCACTTTCAAGTTCACTCCACTCTTTTGATATAAAAATCTAAAAAGAGTATTTTATAAGGCCATTTAATTCATCAGTGGCATTTAGAGATCTTAAATTTTCCACCATGTTGGTCAAATCAGAGAGCTGACATGCTAGGAATTCAGAAACCCTTGCTTACTTCCCCACAATACTGCTCTGATTCAGCCCATGTCTTCTGCAGTATTTTTTAGAACATGCTAATCTTTAAATGATCACTAAAGCTAATGACATAGTTTTTCATCAAGAAGTTATAAAACTTGGATGTTGCATGTATTGATTCAAGAAAAGATATGACAGAGGTATATAAGATAGACAAATCAAAATGTGCCATGTCATTCACTATCTCATCATAAATGAACACAGGGAGAGTTAATGAAAACTGGGAAGTAATTATTAAAATAGATCAACTTTTTTTTTAATACATAATTAACACACAAAATTCATTGCTGCAAGGCATCATTTAATGAAGAAGTTTATGCGGTTTTAAGCTTTGTATGGGTAATAAGAAATTTCACATATATTCCAGAAGGCTTTTTCTGCTACAAGCAGAAAAGACCAGGAATATCATTTAAAAGCTGAGGCTCCAGAAACACAACGTACTCTTCAGGTTTAAAATCTAATAAATTCTGAATGTGCCATTGTGCAGTGTATCATTAGAAGTCAAACAGATGCACTTGCAGAGATTATCATTGAATTAAAAACACTTCCACTTATATTAGGTAGGGGGTAAATGACAAATTTCTGCTCACTCCAGAAAGCAGACTAGCATAGGCTTTGTGTGCCAAAACCTAGATACCACTGACGCACCTAGCCTGAAATATGACAGCCAAAGCAAGCTGAAAAGATCCACAATATCATCTATACACCTTAGAAAGCAATAAGAAGAGCCATAATGGATGCAACCAAAGACCTCTAGAGGTTCCTTCCAATCCTAAGCATTCTGTGATTTCCTTACGCCAATGTCCTGCCTGCCTCTTTTGATACTAAAACAAAATTTAGGAATAGGACAAATTTAGTCATCCTCCCCTGGAAATTCTCCCATCACTGAACAGCTTTAAGTTAAACTTCTAAGAAAACTTTTCATGCGAGAAGCTTTCAAGCCACTTCTGGAATCTTTAAGCATCCATAGCATAACAGTCTGCAAAAGATTCCTTTTGAACAGAAGGATCCTTTTGCCTACTCTGATATTTGCATTTAAATGCTTTGACCATTTCAGTTAACTTCAAAATTTAACTTAAGATAATTTCCTAAGGCAAATATCCTGCTCTCGACTTCTGTTTTTTTAATTACTTTATTTTTAATTTAAAAATAATAATAATAACAACAACAACAACATATGGTCATGTTGCCCCCAAATCCCTTTATTTACTTTTGTACTAGTGGACATATTCAGCTAATGGGAATAGTTGCAAAGAGGGTCACAGAAACATAACCATTAAAATATTACCATGAAGGAAACAGATCAGGCAAAATAACTGGCAATACAGACATGGTTGAAACTAGTCCAATTTGATTTACTCAATAAAAGCAATTTTTTTTTTTTTTGTCTAGAACTTTTGTCTGGAACAGGAAAATAAATATTCTGTTCCAACTTGAAGGAATTTTTTCCACTACTTTCAGTGGCCTCCAAGATCATACAAAGCCTTTTTCCTGACAATTATGCTCTACAATAATGGTTAAGTTCAGATTCCAATTGAGTTGGCGAGAACTGGGAATGGAGAATACGTATGTAGGTGCATAAGTATATGTTTGCCTCTGATGTTAAGGACAAAAAAGAACCTGTTTAGGTTCCAGCTGTAAAACTGCAGGGAAACTCCATGCCTAGATAAACAGATAATTTTTATTTTTCTATGTAGCACTGATAACATGGCAATACATAGATACATGATGGTATCTGATAAACAGACTTCAGGTATGTGAACCGAATACAAGATAAAAAGCATTTACTCCAGGTTTTTTAAACTATTATTTCAATACTTGGTTTATCAGCATGAATTTATAATGAAACATATATTAAACAAATTTATGCCTAATATACCAATGTCCAATTAGACTAATATACATTTAGTGTTATACATATGAAATATCAGTATAATAATTTACCCCATTTCATTAGCCCTAGGAGTCATTACCATATTTCATTAAGGTTAGGAACCGTTACCAAAATATTTCTGCTCTCAAATTAGAAGAATCTGAGTAGGGCTAGATATTTTTCTAACAGCACAAGCCAGATACTAAGGCTTGAAAAACTGCCCCTTGAACAATTCTGAAACAGAAAATGGAATCCTCTGTGAAAATTATTTTCTTTTAGAGGATTTTTTTTCATTCTCAATAACACGTAAATACTTTCACTGTTCATTTTCCTGAAGCAGTTACAATTTTCATGGAATTGAGCTGTACAGAAAATGAAAGAATTTCATGAAACTCAAAAACAACATTCAAATAAATGCTGCACTGGAAACACAGTCTGTTGTAAACTGAAAGATGCCATTTCTTTTGAAACTTCCCTAGTCAGCAGCTACAGCCAAAGTTTCTCCTCCTCTTTGAATATATAAATAAGCAAAATAAAGCAGCTTTAATAATGAAGAGCTAAGGTCATAAGGCCTCTCTCCAAGGCCTAAGCAGTTAGACTAACATTTGAGAAACCTGAACTTGGGTCTCCCCTGTCCTGTTACAGGGCTCTTGTGATTCAGATATAGGGTAGAAGCAATTTACAGGACATATAGCGTATTATTTTCTTCTCTTTTATTGCAAATGATTTAAAAGTTCTTGTTTCCTCTTTGGCATACCGGTTCATGACAAAAATACTAGTGGCAGAGGTCCTGTTTTAATTTGAAAATGAAAAGTAAAGTTAGCACAGATTTGATACGAGTTCTTTAGTTTTCAGTTTGATCACCAAATCAAAAATGTAAATTACTTACAGAGAGCTTGCAAAGACAAAGGAAGGATCTATAAGTATCAGCAATCAAAAAAAAAAAAAAATAGAAAGAATAAAACAGGACTGACAGTCAAAACTATTAATCTGCCCTCAAAGGGACCCAGGCAGAGATTTTCGACTGAAGGAACTTCTCCAGTATCCATGGATAAGCAGGGAAGAGTACTGAGAGGATGATAATAAGCATATGCAGATGGTAAAAAGCTAATCTGCATCTGACTTTTTTTTTTTTTTTTTTCCCTCCACTGGGTAATTAGAGCCTTCCCAGCATCAGCTTTTATTTTATGTCTGCATTGAATTCAATAGTGAGTTTTCTAAAAGTAGCCTACTCTGCCTATAACGCAGGTGTGGGAGGGGAAATGCAGCAAAACTCTTTTTTTTTTTTTTTGTTAGAAGTTTTGTGTTGTAATTTCACTGTGTAGCAATTGTAATTACAGATTAAGTTTGGCACCTACACCCTACTCATTAAATATTTTGCTAACTCATTTGAGCCATAACATAGAGGATAGAAGATTAGTTTTAGGCTTCTGTAATTAAATTGTTACCTTTTATAAAAATGAAAATGTTTACCCAATTAGTAAATAATGAAAACTAATTTCCTTCTGGTAGTTGGCAAAAAAAGAAGGTGTAATTTCTGTTTTACAAATTTTTCAAATTACTTGCTGTACATGTCCAATTTTTTTCTCCTAAATTTTGTAAGGACTTTTACACAAGTAAACACCAAAATTCTGTAATTACACATTAGAATCACCGATTACCTGTATTTACAGCAATTACATAATTAGAGACAATTACATTAATGACACAAACAATAGTGTGCCTTGAGTAGCAATGAAAAACAAGAACATTCTCACATACGAAAAAACATGCTTTGAGCTAGGAAAAAAGAGGCATTATCATTAGCACTAAAACGCAGAAGCACAGCACAGTGCTGCTGTTGCTCTTGTGCATGCCTTGTTCCAGCACCAAAAGCTCTTTTAAAAAGCTGATTCTGAACATGCTGTAATATTCTGGGATACATATATCCCAAGTGGCATATAGAGAGCTAAAGAAGACACAATTGATGTGGAATATATTTACGATAAGGATTGTTTTTCCAGAAGCACCTAACTCCTTTTCAGGAGACCAACCCTGCAGCCTCACAAGCACCTTAAGCTGATGCTCCGGGCGCTGCCGCCACACAGGGTGGCCTGGCCAGAGTTGTGGCTTCCCCTGGTGTTTGCACCTCCCTTCTCTTGCGCTGGCTCCTCCATGAGTGTGTCCATGGAGATGGGACATCCACAGCGCCGCTTACCTGGCAGGTTATTTCTCAACCAAGCTACTCCAGAAGGGAGAACAGAACTCTCTTCTTGAGAGGCAGCACTATCCAAGATCCAAGGAGCAGAACTCTCTTCTTGAGAGGCAGCACTATTCAAGATCCAAGGAGAGCAAAGTTGCACTTTTAGGTGCTTAAATTAGATAGATGCTTCTAAAATATGGCATACAAAATGAAGGCCAGTCTGCACTAGGCAGACAGAGGAACTCTGGGGACGTCTTTCACCAGCCACATGTGTGTTCACAGAACCTACTGCTAGCTAGGGTGAGAGCAGGTCACAGTATAAATCAAGGCTACTCATTGATTAGAGTCTTCTGCACAGTCTGACAGAGACCCAGCAGCAAATTTAATTCCACAAGAGGCCATACAGTGCCTTGGCATTTTGGAGCTTCTGTATCAGGAACTTCACAGCTGGAAGTTGCAGCTTCAGGAGAAGCAAGGACCGTAAGAAGCATCACGTCTCCCTTGGTAGCACAGGCTAATGTGCCTGGGAGCTTGGAGAGTCCAGCAGAAAGGGGTCTGAAGCACAGCATGGATGAGATTCTGCTGTTCTAGTAACACTGACCTACATACGGAGAAGAGCAGGATCACCAGCTAAGCTAATAGTGCAGAGAAGGCAGGGACCAGAGGCGCATAGGAGAGAGGTGGAAATAAACTCTTTTAATAAATGAATTCTGTTCAGGCATAGAGACAAAGGAGACCCAGGACAAAGAAACACAGTAAGAGAGAAACTTTTTAATAAGAAAGTTAAGCAATAGACACACCTGCATTTTCCAAAGAAAAATAAGAATCCTTGCTTCTTACCTGACTTCATCCGTGTCCAAAGAAAGAACCTGAACTAGTAATTAAATACAGAAGCAGTAATTTAAGACTTAACTTTCCAAACTAAAATATAAATATATATATATAGCCATGTCTGTGTTACTCATAATTTCTTTATACAGACAATGACTTCAAGATCCCAGGACAACTAGTGGCAAGTGGTTCTGGGATGCTTGGGGCTTCGCATCATGGTTTGCAACTCGTTCTTGCATGGGAGTTTTTTTTTTTTTTTTTTTTTTTTTTTTTTTTTTTTCCCCAGCTATGTGTTTGCTACTCTGTGAGGGCTGTGTTGCAGCACACCTGAAAGGAGATATTTATGCCATGAAATTAAAAGTATGCTTTATAGGCTGGGGCTATGGCTTGAGGGTATGTCCTAGAACTGCACCTGTTCTGTTTACAGGGAAATAATTAGTCCAAACCAAAAGAGAGGCCAACAGAGAATTAATATTTATACAATGTTGATGATCAGGGGACCAGAAATTGGACTGAAGGGAAAGTTAAATTATTTGACAGTGTCGATGTTCCTGTTATAGTTATCATAGTTGTACTCAGGTACCAGAGCTAGTCACTACATTACTTTATCACAGCTTTGATGTTTGGAAGCCTTGGCTAAGTGAAACTGCACACCTGCACTTAGTCAAAAAAGGAATTGCAAATAAAGACTGTTTTTCAGCTAAAGGGCTGTAGAACACAGTGTGCTTAGAGTGCTGAAGGTGAGACAACATCGGTAAATTGATAAATGCTACTGCTTAGTGGATTTCCCTAAATCTATGGTATCTCTTCCAACTGTCACCAAGATACCAAGAAATCAGACCAAGTTCCCTAAGTAGCTGGATTATCTTCATTTCGAGGTCACAACACATGTAGTTTTGTCAGTGTGATCCTACACTCAAGCTCTTCTGACGTTAGTTTGGGAATTGCCTTGCTAATAGTGCTCTAAAGCCTCTGAGCTGCACCATGTGCAGATGTGGTCAGCTAGCAGCTCAGCTTACAAAGATCTCTGTCCTGTAATTCAGTTTAGTTTTCAAGGAAAGCGTGCCAGGAATACCAAGGAAGAATCCTGAATGCTGAAGTTCATCTAGGTCAAGAAAGCAGAGCACATATACACATGTATGAGGCTCTCCGAAACAGTCTGGTCAGCAGTCAGCTAGACAGCTGTGTAGCTTTATAAGAAGCAATGTATATAGGAGCACACAATCACATACATAAAAACACATCCTGTTTTAATAAGATTTTGATGTAAAGTAAATTTTTAAAATATAAGTTGCTTGGTCTGGAAAGCAACTGAATTCCAAATTGAACTGTAGCTAAACATACAGTCAGCACCACCCTGAATACAGTCCAGACACTGTTTGCTTTCTGGTGCGTATATGACTTTTCTGCACATACATGCTGAGTGTTATCAGTACGTTCCCAAGAAAGCCTAAGGCCCACCTAAACTCAGCCGCTTCCAAGTTTACAGTCAAATCACAAAATTTAAGATGATGATATGACATTAATCTACTGCAGCAGGACCAACTGTAACTGTATTACCTTGCTATCAAAGACTCAAGCCCAGGGAAAGTCTGTTGGTTCCTAGTTGACTCCAGAAGCTTTGTCCTTTCATGGAACTATCTTGCTCATTATCTCCTCTAGTCCTTATTCCTCAAAAGCACAGCGAGCTGCAGATCGCACAGCTACCGTTTAGAAATTCAGCTGCAGCAGGCTGACTTAAACACTTTAATTATGCTGTTCTCTTGCTACCTTTGTGTTCAGTGAATGACAGCACTGGGGAAGGTTTAATGAGCTGTGAATGACGATACAAAATGTATGGGATCACAAATCCTGCTGTTGGTAATTCACATGAACAGTAACATCTAAGTGCCAGGATCTATGTCATGATCCATTGTTAATATAGTCTGTGGGCTCCTCCTCAAGATTCATTGGAATATAATTATTTTTCAAGTCTCCAAGCTAAAACCTGTCCATTCTAGTTTTCCTCTCTCTGAATCACTCACTGATACACAAGGAAAATCCTACTGATGAAAATTAACTCCCTAGAGGTTTGAACAGTTAAAATACCTGATACCTTCCTCCTTTCAACCTAATGTGATGTTTTTAAAAGAGAATGCTCTCTATTTCAGTTTAAATCTCAATCACGCTCCACTTGCAGGTTTGCAGACAGTCAAAATTTCCTGCTGGAATATCTGCAGGCATGTAGCACTATTCACAACCTCACAGAGGTAAAGCCCTGTGAGACCGAACACAGTACCTTGCAAATAGATTTGATCGTGAGTCTTTTCCGACTACATACAATGCTGGAGCTTTTACTCATTGTGTTTGCACTCTGTATCAGAGAACATGCCTTTTCCTAAGCGTAGGAAGTTTTTCTGGAGACCACTGGTATTGTAAAGTGGCCGTTTCAGATTCAACGCTGATTACCTTAGCAGAGTTACAATCACTTCAGAGGGACACAGATTAACACAATAATCCTTTAAGCCAAATTAGATAGTGTTACTTCATTAATTACATTTATTCTGCAACAAAGAACTGTTTATCTTCTGGACACTCATCTGCGCTTCTCTCCCTACTTATAAACACTGGCAATTTAATTAAAGAATCTCATAGATTCACTATTTGCAGTCCTTTGAGCACTCTCAGCTCAGAAAATAGCTTGACATTGTACATTTAATTATGCCCATAACCAAAAACTATTCTACCAAGCTCCCATGCCAGCAAAGATTCTTGCCCTTGTTACAGATATTAGATTCATAGAAATATTTCGGGTTAAAAGTTATTCCACAAGCTCTACCTATTTAATATTTGCTACCAAAATAACTGTGTGTGATCTAAACACAGTGAAAGCAGAGCAAGAGACAGAAATTTCACTTAGCCACAGGGACAAGGAAAGCCAAGTACATGAGGAGGAAAAAAAAAAAAAAAAGACACCACCAACACACTCTGCAGCCTGGTGGGCTGGTCATATATCTGGAAAAGTGAGGATGAGATTGTTACTCAAGTCCCAAAAGAAGACTCCAAAGTAGAGGCAAACACACCTCTTCTGCTATGCCCATTCTATGCACCAATTGCTTTATATGGGACGCAGGCCAAAAATCAGAGGGAGAAAACCCAGCGCACAAATAACTCTCCTTCGCTAAGCTTCAGTTTCATACTTTCATATCATTTTGCTCAGTGACCCACTTTGTCCAAATCATACATGCCTACACTTTTAATTTGTTCTGTGTGCTTTAGGTTTAAGAATTATTGATTGCAAGTATTCAGTGTCAAGTTGCCAACTGTGTTTGTCCATGAGCTGTTGCAAAATACTTTCTACTTTGGGATTAAACCCTGCTTTAATTATGCAGTGTAGGGAGTTTGCTTTAATGTCAAAGCCACATGTTCTCTGGCATCCTTTGCAAATCGAGCATGCAGATCAGTGGGCAAAGCCCAATTAAAATAACACCATAAGTCAGCAATAACAAGAGTACAGTGACCTTCCATTTTGTTAACAATTACGTAATACTTTGCCAGTGTAGGTATACTTGTTCTCGGAGAAATATTTCATTATCATGATGCTTTGAAAACATCCAGTTTTACATCATGCCAATTATTGCCTATTGCCTTTTCTAGAAGGTGAGACTTTTTTCCCATCCAAGGCTATCAAATGAACAGAGTTGGAACACAGACACCATCCGTTGATGTAGATTTATTCCAAACCTCATCCATATCGCCACCACAAAATTGCAAATCCAAAGGAGGGAGCGAGTGCCTGGAGCTGCTCTTCTAAAACGAGGACCTCTTTATCCCACTGCTGCATCATCCTTTAAGGAGCTGACTGTTTAACCCAGAAGACAGAGTCTGAGTATTTACTCAACACATGAGGTAGGTGGTGAATAGGTAGATCAATTAATCTGAAAAGGTCTTAAATTGCTGTTTCACTTTCCTCTGAATAATTACAAGAAATGACAATTTACTTGGAGACAGAGTTCTGCAACAGACTTTTATTAATTAACAATCTGATATAACAATCATTCTGATTCCCACAGGTCCCCTGAAGGTCAATGTTATACTATTTTCTTTCTTCGCTCAAGCATTATTTATTCAAACAATAATTTTTTTAATGATTTTTTTTAAAAAAACTGATGATTTTTCAATGGGAAAACACTTTCCAGTGTTTTGTCTTCAGAAGAAGGTGATAAAAGCTAGAGAACATTCTTGCAGCTAATTACCGAGAGCCATAAGGCTGCCTGAAATGCAGCAGAATTTTCCATTTCAGACATTTAATCAGGAGCTGGACTGGTTCGCTCATATCTTGGGTTGCAGCCTGTGTGCCTTTATTTTCAGCCTGCCTTGCCCCTAATAAAAAGACTACTAAACAAAACTCTATGACAAACTTATGCTTCAAGAAAGATAAATATTTCAAGAATATTTAGTGTTCCAAGTGGTTACACTTAAGAGATGAACTTTGTGCTCATTTTCAGTATACAGAGAGATATCTCATAAATGTTGCACTTAATGTAGTTGAAAGGAATTACAGTATAGCAACTACAGTTTTAAGTCCTTTCAGGCCTCATCAATACATATCTCTTTGATGCAATATGAAGATGTGCAGAAGTTTGATCAATAATTAATGCTAATTACATTCAGCCTTAATCAATAACAGAACTGCTACTGCTTTGAAAACCCAGAGACAGTTCCGTGAGGTACAAAATCAAATTTAATTAAAGCTGTGCCTGCAGAAAAGAGTTGTTTAAGCTATCATAATTAGCTTGTTTGATACCACAGTCACCACACCCCCCTCTACCTTTTGCAGACCGTGTGATTATTAAATCCCTTATTTTCACCTGCTACAAGTGAAAGCTGGACTGACCATGTCTCATACACATATATGAGACTATAAAAACATGGGGATTCTCTTCTACTTTCAATCCCACTGAAAAGTTCACTCAGAAATACGGGCATAGTATCCAGAAACCCGAGCATTTCTGAAGACAAAAACTGTCCATGGAGGTGCAGCAGACTCACTCACCTATGTCCTGCCAAAAGCTGCTTTTATATGTATGCTATGGCTTTCTTTTAGCCTCCCAGGATCATTAGGTCACATACCGGAGAACAGCAATTTCATTCACTGCACGTTATTAGGAAAAAAAGTTTCTTCTTTAACTTGGGGATCAAAAAAGGTAAGTGCTGCCCATTACTCCACCTGATCTCTTGAGAGATGTCAAACTGAGACTTTCTATTTCCCTTCTCACTTGAAAGGGGAGGTCACAGAGTAAAGTCAAATATTTAACAACCCACCAAACAGTGTATTCAGTGCCAGAGGACCAGAGCAGAGTAGTAAACGTTATGTGAAGAGCACTCTTTTGAGACCAGTATCTTTCCATTGCAGTTCTGCTAGTAGGTGTCTATTTTCACACCATATAAATTAGGTAAATGTTAACCCATTCATCCTGACAGCTACCTCCAATGGGAGCTGTCCCCCTTCACACCATTTTTAAAGCAAAGAAAAAAAAAATCTGATAATCTGTATTTCTCTTTCAAATTAGCAAATGTCACTGGTCAGAGGACTATTTAGTACCATGTTTTTCCACAAGAAGCAACATAGCAGTAAGCTCTGATTTTTACTTGATTAGAACTGAACACTTTCTTCTGAAAATGGATTTTAATTAATAAATATTTAAGTTCCATCATTTATGGAGTCTTGTTTAATGGAGCTCTAGTTAATGCTAGCAGTTAGAATGCTAAGAATTTCCCAAACCTGGAACTAATACTGCAACCAATAGAAATATTATCAATTTTATCCATTTGCTATGGATTCGTGTGTGGAAGTAAGCAAGTACATAGTTTTGGACTCTCATAACACGACAGTTCTTCAGTATTCAAGTTTGACTGAAATCCAACAATAAAAAAAATCCTGTAGTATTAAACAAAAGACAAAAAGCACAAAATGGAAATTCCTGAGCAGGTGTGCCACTGCACACAGTAAAGAATACTATTGATTAACTGCCTGAATGTTTGTTATTGCTCTTTTGCCTTTTTTTTGAAAAGTAAGCACAGAGAGAACATTTATCTGTATTTATTTTCCTGTACTTAAGCATTCCTGATTGCTGCAAGATTTGATCCTGTTAAAGTGCAGTCTTGCATCATTATATATTTCATTGACCATTTACTGTAATGCTGAACAACTGATCAATTGGCAGTTAAACTGCTCATTAAGGAAAAAGTACAAGTTTAGAGAAACTCAGCTATTCCATTTTTCTCCCAATCATTTACTTGGTCTATTAACAGACAGCTTTTGTCCCATTATTCAATAGTGCAAAGCCAGATTTGCCTTATTCTGCATAGTGCAAAGCACTTAGGCAGTTTTAAAGTGAAAGTACTTTTTTGAGATGTTTCCTTGAGAGAAAATGACAGTAATAATGTATCTTAAATGCCAAACTTCCATCCTAAAGCATCAATTTAATAATCTGTGATCTGTGAAAAAGCAAAGTTATTTTACTGTGATTTTATTTGTTACAATGAACTGACTGCAGTTCCCAGGAGCAAGTATGCATGCTATAAAATTTGAATTTAAAAATCTGACGCTAATGGAAACTTCAATACACCAACAGAAATCTACTTAGTCAGCAACCACAAGGACCACCATTTTCCATCAACAGCCTTTGCAGCCTGCCCTGCAAGTCAAAAGCCTTGCTAAAGAAACCAAAAGCAGATACCGAGGGAGGTGGAGGGGCAGCCTTTCTGCCTTGACCCCAAGGCAGCCTGTGCACAAGAACAAATCTGTTTCCTCAGACAGGCCCATCACACACACACACCCCTCGTTTTAATTCTTTACAAGATTCAGAGGACATATGGGTGACTATTTCACACAGCAGGTCTTCCAAACTGAGATATTAGTGGCTCACAAAGCACAGGGTACTGCTCCTCTGCATAAAAATCATAAAAGTCATGGTGAGACTGAGCACAGTCCCATTTATTACATGGCCACATATCTTTTTGCCCAGGCAGATGGGTTTGCAGCACTCTGGCTCTGAAACAATTTTCCCATTTTATAGCACAGTTATGAGCTAAAACTTGCTGAAGCCACTTTTATAAGTGAAGTTACTTATCTCCATTTGCAATCCACCTAAAACACACCAGCATCAACCCAAAGGCTAGCACGTGAGAAAGAAAAAAAAAAAATCATTAAAAATCCTCACATGCCACACAAGTCACAGTAATACTGACAAACTGATGGAAGAAATTTGGGGGACTAAAACACTGTACCCTGAAAGGGTACAGGTATGAAGGATTGATGAAAAGCACAAAAAATGAGAGGAAAGCTGTAGAATACTTAAAGGTCATGGAGAAGCAGGGAGAACACAAGAAATAGGAAGATGTTGCAAGTCCAAAGCAAGTGAGGGAATCATCCTTGTTCAGGTCTTCTGTTTGCAGAGAACCCCAAGAGCATCATCATCCATCTTTCCTCCACTGAGAAACTGAAGTCAACTGAAAACTGGTGAACTAGTTTAGAAAACGAAGTTTCACATCTCAACAACTTTATTACCACAAGCTAGGACTGTTCTGTCTGCTGAATAGCATTTGGAAATAGTGCTTTTACTGTTACTATTTTCCTATTATTTCAGCCCAGATGACAGAACAATATTAGCAATAGTATTAAATAGTATTATAAAATGCCTTTCAAATCAGATCAAAATATTAAAATTGGGATTCTCATGACCTGCTTTCTTCAGTAGGGAGATTGTTTGGCTTCTTTTTCTTTTGGTTATATATTGCTTCAAGTTCACGCAGCAGGGATCTCAATAGCAACAGGAAAATAAGAAAGTGGTAGGTCTAAACCTGAGATATTCAAAATTTTTGATCTTATATTAATGACATTTGGGAAAGGTATTTTTATATCTTGGAGGATGAAAACCATAACCATAATCATGCAGAAAACTTAGCAGAAGTTATTTGGCAGCTCTCAGGAATTCTGTATATAAGTCATTTTGGTGCGAGAGCATGCAGGTCATGCAGCTAAAAAATTTAATTTATCAAATGGTTCTCATCAACACCTATGAAGACTTTTGAGACAAGGACCATTTGCTTTCCTTTCAAGCTTGAAACTCCACCACCTGTTGTACAATCATAACACTTAATTAACCTTGTACATACAGGGTCATTTTTTTCCAAGTGAATCCCTAAGTTACTTAGGTTTTGTGAACTGTATTACTTCAGCTTGTTGCTCATTGAAGAAATGCTCACTTCACATACTGTCATCTCACTAGTCTAGGTAGGACAATTGAAGTAAAACATGTAAATAGCTGAGGAAAGCACTGACCATCTGGAAAGATACTCCATGTGCTTATAAAAATTCTACATGCCCTTCACAATGGTAGCCTGACAGATTTTTACTTTTCAGATTTCTGCCCTTCCCTCATTTTGAAAAAGCTTAATTTGCTCTAGAATTCTGGAGTCCCCACTTCTTTTTCCGCTTGAAGTTCTTTCACATGATCACAGACTCAGGAACATAAATAACCTTCCGTAATGTAGCAGTAGTTATAAACAGAAAAGAGTAAGCAAACCAAAACTAAATCAACAAAATTTACTGAAATCCAAAAAGGACCTTATAGATGATATAATAAAGTGAATAGCAGGCAGAGGATTGAAATCAGTCAGTAATTCTACTCTAAAACTTTCTGAAAAGGTCACTGGGAAAAAGGAATAAATGCCACTTGCTTTACCCCCTCTCCCTCAAAAAAGAAGCTTCTGCAAAAAACACACTATACAGCTTTTCAGATCTGACTATCTAAGAACAAAAACAAAAATGTGTAACTGAATTAATCACCTCTTCAAGTAACAATCAGCCATTATTTGAAGTTCATACAAGGTAATAACATAAACAAAGGTCAAGAGATAGATTAATAAGTCAAGTTAAGTGTTGGGCCTAAAAGCTATCACTGCACATTTAACTTTTAAGTGTAAGCCTTTCCCACAATAAAATAGTCAACTACCTCCCCACTGAACTATAACGAATAGATTTAGTGGATACATTATAGCACACCATCCTGTTAAAATACCTTTGCACCAGCAAGCCAAATTAAATGCTGGGCTAAGCAAGCTCAATTCAGTTGTAGTCAGCTGAGGTGCATCAGCTCACCTGTGATCACAAAATAATTTGCACCTGAAGAGCTGCCACTATTGTATAAGTAATGACTGGCATCACCTGAAAGTTTTTATCTTTTACTTGCACATGGCTCCAACATTGAATACCAAAGTGAATTTTCAGTACATTGGTAATTTCATTGCTTAATTGAAAACAACTGCTTTTAGGAGCGATATATTTCAAAGTGTTTGAAAAGCAACTCTGACAGCATTGAAGGAGGAATGAGAACATGCCTTTCCGTTTCAGTCATAGGTACATTGCTTATCACATTTTTTGAACATGGAAGGAAATCACTTAGAGCTATAAGAGACACTTGAAAATGATGTTTTATAAATGCAAGGCAAATATGCCTGATAACATAAAGTAAAAACTGGAATGATCTTGCTGAACACACTAAAAGAAATGAAGGTCAATGGGTATATGAATAAATTGAAAATTAAAGTTCCTTGGGCTGTGATGTTCTGGAGCAGCATTCCAGTAGAAGCAGCAGAGTCAACAAAAAGATCCTAAGCGCTTCTGAGATGTTGCTTGATCAATTTATTTTACAATTCCTTTTCTATGCATGACTGCATCAGCAGGAGACTGAATTCAGTCATGCAGGGTATTCCACCCAGTAATCTCCCTTGCTACGAGTTATAAATAATATCTTAAATGCCCGTATTGTTTAATTTAAAAAAGTCAGTGGAGTGAATTTTTTAGTTAGGTAGAGATATTACGCTGCTACATAGGGAAGGAGGCTTTGCCAAGGTAAGTATATGATTTGCAATGGCTGCAATTTCAGTGCACCTGGATGGAAATGGCCAAGGATCTCCCTGATGAGCTGAGATTATTGCAACATGCACTAAAAGTAAATAGCTGCTTCCACTTATGCACATACCTTTCAAACAATAAGGTTTTGTTGTAATATCAGTGCAGATACAAAGTATGCGGACACATGTTCTGCAATTTAGTGTTGTTTGTCCTAAACACAAGCTTAGTAATTTAACAAAACCATTTTGAGCCATTCTGCTTTTACAAAAACAGAACTTTCATATCCATCTCTGTGCTGGACAAATATCCCCTTCTGAGAGCGTGGTGACGCCGGGTTAGCTCTGGGAAAGAAACTGTTTAAATTTAGCTTTCTGTAAACCTTCATTCATCATGTTTTTACTTTCAGCTATTATTATCATTCTTCAATAAAAACAGAGTTTGACGATGGCTCTGAAGTACTAAATTTTGTGACAACGACCATTGACTTTCACTCGTTTACAGAATATTTGAGATCTTTTCTCCATTGACATGACGAAGTCTTCCACAGATTATCAGTGCCTCGAAGGAGCCCTTGCATTTATGCTGATTAGGAATAACCACAAAGGATATCAGAGGGAGTGAAGTACAGTTTTTCTCTTGCATTTGTAATCCAGTTAAGATGTTAGGAAAAGGAAGAAATTTTCCAGATCTTGATCATCTGCAACTGAATTCTCTTATTTCAGAGGTTAAGCTTCCTCATTTTACCATTCTGTAAAAAACCACACACACACACACTCACTCTCTAATTTTCATTTAGTAACTTGAGAAATCATTCTATTTTATATAGATACACCTTGAGTAACTGAAGAGCCAACTATGGTCTGTTTACTTTATCATAAGATACATGTTCTGTTGTTAAACATCCAAAAACAAAGAAAAAGAACATTCTGATGTTTCTAAAATGTCATATTATTTGGTTGGATTATATGGCTATCCAGTTTGGATCTCCACAAATAGATCACACTGTTTTTCTGCCTGATAAAGCTCTACAGTTCATCTGGAACACTGCAATCCAGAAATATTTCTATGTCTATCAAAAGCTAATAATCTTGCTAGTTACTTATTTGCTGACAGAACGCATTGTACTCATTTGTGGAATGTGAAAATTCAGAATTCGAAAAAAAAAAAACAAAAAACCCCCACAAAAAACAGCCTTTTATAAAGAACAAAGCACAATTTGAGAAAAGCTTCATCACCTAGCTACAAAAGACAATAGCCATCCCCCCACTAAAAAAAGGTCTAATTAAATACAGCTGGAGAGACCACAAAAGAATTTCATTAATTAATTGGCAACCTGCTGACACTAATTAAGCTATGAAAATTCAACTCCCTCACACCAGATTTCAAACATGAGTCAGTTACCCTTGTTGGGAAGCCTGCCTTGTGTCTCCGACACAATCAAAAAGGAGAAAATCAACTTTGTGGTTAACATGTGTGAGAACGAAGTGACCTGTTATTGGTGGAAAAAATAAGATATTAAACCTTGCACTAATACAGAGCAGAAGTTGGTATTGTGAGATTCCCTTCTGAGCAGGTTTGAGGCCTCCACAATTACCCCCTTCTTCTCACCACGCAGGAAGGAATCCCAAGCTGCTAATCGCACTGCTGAGGCAATCGCCTTTATTTAATCTTCTGAACAAACACCCTGGAAAAGGTGCTGCAAAGCCCACACTTGGCTCTTGCTGCTGTTTCTGCAGCCATCTATAGCCAAGATTTCATTCAATAACCAGTAAAAAGTTATAAATCTCAAGTCTTTTACACATATCCTAAATATCTAAACTATCAAATGAAGTCTCACTTAACATTTCAATGATTAATTACACTATAACAAGAAAGATTTTTTTGTTTCATGCCTGGCACCAATGAATGCTTCTGCTGTCATACTGGCTGTCAACAAAAGCTGTCTGGTCATGTTCTTTCTCTTTCCAAGTGCCAACACCATCACACCATGCAATAAAGCTGCAACACCATTTTAGAAATATCTTATCCTGGGCTGTAACTGCATCACATATTAACAACATAGACAAAAAAGGAATATAGTGCATTGTAAATGAGGAGATTACATTGCACAGTATGTTTGATAATGCCTTTGGTTCATAGAGAAACGGAAGCTGCTGAGACTGCCTAGTATCCCACAGTGATGACACAGACCTTCCATTTTTCAGTCCACCTCATGTTAATGGATACTTGGTCCACATCTTCAAAATCCAGAGAACTTGCCTTGTGTCTCCAACACAATCAAAGAACACAATCTCACACAATCCATAACTGTAAGCCAAACCACCATGGTACAAGACGATATTCAGAGGCAGCAAAAACAACCTGAAAGTTCTACTTTGGCACAAGCGATGCCAGACAGAAAATCAAATGGGATAATGTCATTCTAGAGATTAAGCCTCAAATTTAGATCTTTGATTATAAATCAGAAGAGAGACACAAAGTCATTCCAAAAATCTGTTTTCTACAGTTATTTACATATCAATAGTCCAAAAAGGGTAAACAAGAGAATGACTTTATCACACAGAAATACTGAACTATTTTAAACTCTTAAAACTCCAAAAGCATTTTCTCAGAAACACAGCATCAAACCAAAAAAAAAAAAAAAAAAAGTGCTAAAACATACACAAATTTAGGCACTTGTTCTAAACACCTGTGGAACTGGATTTACCATATTTGAGGAACATATGTGCCTCGACAGGATTCAAACCAATATGATGAAACAGTTAAAACATTTATTTCAAAAAAGGTATCTCCTAGAACTAATTAGTAAGCTCTTCAAGGAGATTCCCTTTTAAGGGAAAACTGGGCAAGAATGGACTAGACAGAAGTCTATAATGGCACAAGGGGAGGAGAAAAAAAAAAAAAAAAAAAAAAAACAAATAAACCCTGTCCTCCACTGGTACAGAATTACTAGAGAATCAAATACCAGAGAGGAGATGGACAAATGAGGCTGGCAGGAGGATGAAAGATGCATGGGGCATCTCTCACTCCAGTAACAGCTCTCATCATGGCTCAGGGACAGCTTCCAGACATATGGTACCTTGTAACAGCAGTGTTTTTTATAGAAATATTGAAATAATACAGAGATGCGGGAAGGTGGAAGTAATATATTAGAGCAGAAGTACAGAAGTTGCAAGCACTTCTATTCTAGACTAAATCCTTCAGTTATCATCAAGACAAAAAAATAGAAATAAGACAATGAAGGGACAATAAAAAGTTCAAGCTATGCCTGACATATGGGAATGGAAAGCAAAAATCAAAGAAAAAAATCATGAAAGATGCATCTATATTAGATTCACCTGTATTACAGTTAAGTACATTCATTAAAAGATTATAAGAAATATAGAAAATGAAAGAGAAAAGCACAATATCTAATAGAACCCAGTAATTTCAACATATGAAAAGCAGCAGAGCATGGCAATAATTTAAACTAAAATAACTAAATCTTGCAATCCAGCCTTCAGCACAACGTTTAAAGAAAAAAACCAATAATACAAGTTACAAAAGTGAGTATGAGATCAAATTTTAAGGCTACCTGACAGTCATAGAGAATGAAGCATGCATCCAACCATTAACCACACACAAAAATGCATTGCTTTTGAAAGATACTTCACAAATCTGATAAATATACATACCCCCATAAGTGAGTTGTACTGGTTTTGATCAGGTCATTTGATAATTGAAGTCATTTACACTCCCTCATGCCTCATATCATGAGTATTACTTCCCATGGTTCAAACAGTTCCTTTGGCCAGGGTTTTGACACCTCTGCATGAGATGATGTTTAACACTTCATCAGGTGGTGTACATATGCTAATCATTGCTGTTTAGCACCTGTTTTCTTGTCTCCTGCTGTTCAGGCACAATACAACAACCACAGCTCACTGTTTTTGTGGTATTTGCAGAGCTGTTTACTGCTTCAGAGGAAATAAGATTGAATTTATCTTTTGAAAATTTATCAAAGTCCTGTTGCCCTCTCCGGGTAACTACTGAAAGCACTGAACTAACAACTTTTTATGGGTATAAGTTTTGGTGGTACTCATTTTTATTTTTTTTTTTTGAAAAAGAGCAAGTCAGGTACAGAAAAGGGTAATGAAAGGGTTGTTGCTCCAGGAATCTCATCTACAGTGAAACTTCTTTGCAGTCACTGACCAATATGCCCATAATGATATGGCACACATGCTTAGTGCTCTTATGAACTTAAAAAAACCCAAAGGTGCTAAAGCATAAGTGTCACAAAATGTGGGGTGTAGTTCACCTCATCTAACTGTAGTTGTCTTCATCGAAAACAAACAGCAAAGATCTAAATGATGAGGCCAATGGAATTTGAAGCATAATTCATCCAGCAAAGCACAGGCAACTCCACCAACTGCACTGACAGGTCCCAACTGAATATAAATGGAGTCTTTGATGACTAGATCAGAAGTAGAAATGTTCAGTACAGACACTTTACATTTATTCATATGAATCACACTCAAGTAGTCTTTAAAGGTTACTTCTTTATTTACTAGCTCCTACTGCTTTACAGGGTGTCCTAGAAATCTGCAGACATTACAGAGTTTAAAATTCTTGTTAGTTCTAAGTTATTAACATCAAGATGTATTCGCAAGAATACTAATTTAACATTGAATCATGAATCAGTACAGGTTGGAGGAATCCTCAAGTTCATGGTCCAAAGGGCACTTAATGCAGGTTGCTCAAGGTCATGACCAACCAAGCCCTGAAAATCTCTAAGGATGGAGACTCCTAAGCTGCTCAGGACCCCACTCCAATATTCAACCTCGCTCATGGGGAAAACAGCTTTCCTTGCACCTGCTTGGAGTTTCCTGTGTTGCAGCTTGTGTCTGTTACTTCTGATCCCCCCACCGTGTATCTCTAAGACTCTGGCTTTGTCATCTAACAGTGTAAGAAGAAACTTTTGTGCTTTTTAAATCCAATTTGATCTTGGCAAAACAGGAGAATTTTCTTTTGGACAGAGTTATAGAGCAGACAGAAACAGAAAGGAGTCACTTATAGGAAAGTTATTTTGCAACAATAAGCTTTAACCTGATGAAAGTTCTAGAGATACTTTCAGGTTGAATGCTTACTCCAACCCTTATGGAAACAATGGTATTTATATATTTTATTTATAAAATACATATATCTTATATATATATATTTTATTTATAAAAATGTTCCTGAATATCACTGAAAGTATACAAGGACAAATGAGAAGACTGATAAATTCATAATTCACATCTTTCAGTCTCACATTTCAAACTTAAGACTCTAATGATTCATGTTTTTATCCCAATTACAGTAAAAATTATGTATGAAAAGATTCTTTTTTACTGTCAGTGAGGACAAAGTCCTGCCTGAGAAAATTGTTATGCTGCAGAGAAAAGTGAGGAGTCATGGCCAAGTGATATAGTTGGAAACAAAGAAAATGTCTATGGGAGAAAAAAAACAAGGAAAAGTAAACAGCAGAGTAAAAATCTGAATGCTTCAGTGGCTTAAGCCAGCTCATCTCTGTACACTAATCAAACACATTCTGAATGCATTGAGCTATCCAGTTTTGCCTGGGCATTTTTGACCAGGAGGATGGTCAAGCAATTGGCTACCCGGAGAGGAGGTGCAAGGTTTCCAAAACTCCCAGCTGACCTGTGCAAGGTGGGATGTTACACCAGTGACATATGAGGTCCCTTCCAACTTGAATTATCCTATGACCCTAATGTATAGCCAAAATCCTCTGCCTAGAATACTATGCATTATTTTTCTATAAATAAAAATAGCACAGAAACATGAATCCAAAAACATAATACAACATTAGGACAATGTTGATCCACCCTGTGATCAAATCAAAAGAGGTTTCACTGAAATGATAACACTTTATCCTATCAGCATGCAAAAACATGGCCTGCCTGTTTCTCTGCGGGTTATCAATCCAGTGTTGGAACTAACACGCTCTGGTCAAACATGAAAACGTTAGCAACAGCAAGACTTCTTGGACAGCAAATTCACCAGAGAGATAAATAACGGCCATCTCTCATGCGGAACACTAAACTGCCCTCAAATTATTGTCAAGGAAAACATCAACTACGGAAGAAGAACTTATTGTACCATAAATTCTTGCTTTCACAGAATTGCACACTATCCCCTTGAGAGATTTTCACATTCCTATTTTTATTAATCACGACAATCACATGGCTGCTTCAGACAGTGGAATGTTTTAAAACTCAGAGCAAAAGCAGAACATCAGTGCTTTAGGCACTACTGCTTGAGCTTTCAAGATAACCTGGAGCATAACGTGGCTTCATGTTGTTAGCAGGTCTAGAGCCAAATGCAGCATTCCCTGCTGAGCTACTCTACATATCACATGTGGCTATGGCATAGAAATGTATGAAAGACCAGAAATTTGACCATTTTAATTTGAAGAAAGGAATACATTGCATAATGCTTTCCAGCTCCTTGACATTGAAAATAATGGTGTCTGACAGCTCTAGGGTTAAGTAGCCACTCATTCAGCACAGCATCGTTTATCTGCCAACAGTATGTGTCTCTTGTTGTTACTTCAAAGAAAAAAATTCAATAAAAATTTAAATAAAAACAGTTCTGTCAGTATAAAGCTTTAATATTTTACACTACACTCAATCTCTTTCTTTTATAAAGTGCTTTCATACTTCCTGAAGTTGTACTGCAGTACACAATTCTCATTATTTAAAAGAAAGAAATCATGAATCACCTTTAAACATCTACATTTCCCTGAAACATTAACATTTATTTTTAACAGACATCACTCTGAAATCAGCTTTACTGAGTCCTATAGAATGCTTAATAACTCTGTGTGGATTAAGAGAGCTATAAGTACCTCAGCACCATTGTATACACGAAAGTTGTTTGGTTAAGCATTTGTGGTTCAGAATATAACAGCAATCATTTCAGTCCCAAATATGAATCTTTTACTTCCTGTACATGAAGTATACAACAGTCCTTAACTCCATACGCTTTCTCATACAGCACATTTGTTGTTCCAGACTGCAAACTGTACTATAAATATGGTTCAGAATAGATGAAATAAGGGATTCAGTCATTCAAGACAGTGCCTTCCTATATGTTTTTGCCCTGTTTTACTCCCCCACCCCATTTTATAAACCTGCATATTATAGCCTTACGTGTCAGAAGTGCTAGATCCACAAAATCCAGTTCAGTTTATAAAAGAATAATTAATGGCTCTTTTCTGTAGTTACATATGGCAAGGTATATTCATTCTCTCCTTTTTATACTTTTGTCCATATATATTAATCAGATTTAGGATCATACTCTTTCATACTATTTAATAATTCAGCTCTAACTAAAAGCAAGAAAGAAAAAGGAAAAATAAATGAGTCACCACTTACAACAGATTCACATTATGTGTTCAATATAACTACTTCTTTAAAAAACTTACACATTTTGATCAAAATTACCTATCTGCCAAAGTTAGCACATTCATATAGAGAAATGATTGTAAAATACAAACTAACTATGCATATAAAAAGGCTCACTTGTTTCTTCCAGGCAGAAATACTATCATCTATTTCCTAT
Source organism: Tinamus guttatus (assembly GCF_000705375.1). Next base: position 158,479 of record NW_010577073.1, on the reverse strand, counting down.
CCCAGTCAAAAGTTTATAACCATGCTATAAATTATAGCACTAAAATTTTGTGGAGAAGATTACGATAAAACTGTCATTTCATATTAACTTTACTGGACAAAACATAAGCATTAAAATAATACCAGGAATAATCTATTATTCTATATTATCTATTGTATTATCTTTAGTGAATTTAAATGCTAGTTGCTCACACTATTTGCAGAAATGTTTTAGATGTTTTTAAAAGTCATAGCCCTTTGCCATTCTCTACACTAGTGCTAACTATTAAGTTCTATCATAAATTATGAAATAAATGGTTTAAATCAAACCAATACCATTAAATCTGCTTTTTCAAGAACAAAATCAGTGTAGTTGAGAGCTTCTCATTGTCATTTAGCTTCCCAAACACCTGAATTTGTTTCTTCATTTCTTCTTCACTTGTTTATCCCTGTTTTCCTAGGAGCAGCAATTATAGTTGTATATTCTTGCTCCTGCTTGTAGCACCATTCTCTGGTGATGAAACTGTTTATATTGCCCCACTTTATTGCCAGTTATGAACCCCCATAATACTGACATAACTATCTCACTGAAAGCATGTTCCTATGCACATCACCACTGAGAGAAAATGTACCTGAAATCCTCAAATAACCTATATGTGACCTCAAACTCCCATTACACACCACTGTCAATTACAAAAACTTTCAGTTGTTAAACAGCTCGACTGCATTTCCAATGACTTGCACGTCCCTGTTGGTGGGAAAAGCAACAATTCTACTCTAAAGTTAAAAGTTTGAACACAATCTACAACTAGTTAAAACATGATCAAAAGATGCTCCATGAGAGGACACTTTGCCTCTCCTGCTAGACCTGATGTTTGCTATCTATGGCAGTCGGCAGAGGGCAATGCCCGGTGTGACACAATTGGAAGCTGGACCCGCTGCACCGGGAACATCCTCCCAGGCATTCGGGAAGTCGGCAGCTTTTACTTTTCCACAGCAAAACATTTCCTCCTGCCGCCAAACCTCACTGTGGTTCATTCTCTTATTTGTGAGTTTTAAATAAATGTTTGATGACCTGTTTTGAGATCCTCAGATGAAAAATGTTATTAATTCACCGTTATTTACACAAACCTCACAGTGAAATCATAGCATTACCAACCACTTCCCACCCCATAACACGGGCAAACTTTACTGTTTTTTTTAAAGGAAATAGCTTAAGATGCTTTCATTTCAGTAAATCAAGAACAAATCATATAAAAGTTCTTGGCTCTTAAAGTGAGATAAAAAAGAATCCTTCCTTATTTCTGATTTATATCCCACTAACGATCACCCTGTACTACATACAATACACAAAATGTTCTTTTATGATTTAGTAATGTTACAAAGATAAAGTTTGAAACCTTAGTTTGGAACTCTAACCGTGCAATCAATGCAAGCCCAACAGCTAATCAATGGCAGCTTCATCAGTGATTACTTTACGTAAGGGTGGCCTTGCTCAGGTCCTTGATTTAAAATCCTGAAGTTAATTCAAAGATACATGAGGCAGCCAGAATACCATGGTCTGCTTCCTAAAAACCCACATATTTGAAAATTATCTATCCGACATACCAAAGACGGCCTACTCCTAATAATCACCATAAAAATAGCATAGCATTTGATATGACACTAAAAGATTGCTCAAAGACTGTATTCCTTAGGAAATAATAATAATTAAAAAAAAAACTTTTCAATATTTGTACAAGTCTGCTAAAAAAGCAACTGGTAAAGGCAAGCTTTCAACTGGTGAAAAAACAATGAATGGATTGCCAGTTTTTCCTGTTAATTACCTGTTGTAACATTCATAAAGTTTCAGTGTTTCAGACAGGCTTAGATGAATTATATATAATTCCCTCTGAAATTCAGAGGCATTTATCAGATAAACAGAATTAATCTCTGAAGTTCCCTCACTGAATGCTATGGAATTTAATTCCAAAAGAAGCCTTCATACCTGTCCCATCACAATATAATATTAATAGCTTTTTGCAATTCAGTGAAAGTGTAGGTCAATTTGTAAGTCACTTACTGTGAAAATATAAACTTCAAAAACAAAACAAAAAATATCAGGATGAGAAAAGCTGATAACAGTAGCAGGATGATCCTACTTGTTCAAAGGATCATCTGCCAAGAAGAGGAGAATGGCAGCGTGAGCCGCTCGCTGAACCTGCTGATGGAAAGGCTCGTTTCTTGTGGGAAGGCAGCAGCCTCTTCAATTATTCTGCAGATTTTCATTGACTGACTGAGGCCAGGAAAATACAAACAGCTTATTTAAAATGCACAGGAACAGATCACCTCCTAAGGTGAAGAGCAAAATCAAATACATGCAATCCTATTGAGGCATCTCCCCTTTCTACTTGCCTTTTCTACTCTTACCAGACTTCTCCGGGTCTCCTGATCTCACATAGTGTCCAGGAAAACACACCATGCACAGAGACACTGGACTTTGCCCAAAATTCAAAAGTAAAAGATTAAACTTCCTTTAATAAAAAAGATGAAATATGCAACACACGTTCCCCTGGATCTATCCAATCTAAGGTAGGCAATTGATGACCAATTATTAGAAGTATTATAGGGAGTGGAAAGAAGCCTTGTTCTTGAGACAATCATCAGATATTAACCAAGATCTTTTGTTAACCAAAATCTTGAACATTTTAAGATTTAATTGAATAGATTTCTATTTTCATTTTTCATTGCTTGGTGCTATGACTGTGTTTGTTTGTTTGTTTTCCTGTATGAGGGAAATGAGTAAACAAGAAAAACGTTCTTGTTTACTCAGTTAGTAATTCTGAAGTAACAATCAGTAACACCTCCCACTGGCCACCAGATATAGCTCTTCAACATTATTAAGTACTTTGAGTTCCCCAAAGCTAGACAATTCCCAAAGTGCCTTCTTTATTGCATTTTTTTATTGATGAGGTTTGTCATTTTACGGAATGTGGCATAATAGAGTGCAATTTAGTCACTGATGCACACGAATGTTACCTTATTGCAATGTGTCAGCAGCAATAAACTTCTTGCAAATACGCTAAGAAGCAGCCATAAACCTTCTCCTGCCAGAGGCAAGTTCTAGCGAGTCAAACTGTCAGTTGTGTTAAAATATCTCCACAGACTGAGTTTTTAAGATCTATATTCATCAGAAATAGTAATAATTAAGATGCAAGCGTAGTTCTTTTTTTTTTTTAGCCACTGGATTATCTCCAAAGTTTTTAAAACACTTTATTTGATCTCTTTTTAATGGCTCTGTGTGAAAGCCTTGAGGAAGACATGAGGCTCATATTATTTCCATGTCTTAATCATTTTGGGAAATGGATTATTAGAAGGCGCAAGGAGATCAATAAATCCCAGGAAAACCTGTTATCATTCCAGCTGATAACAAAGGTCCCACAAATTGAAAGGTGTTACGAGTTGACCTCTGATTTCTATAGATCTAAATGTTTTTTCCATTAACCTCAGCAAAAGTTTTACTTTTATGTTTAACACAGGTAGAAACAAATGAAAGTCTGATCCTCTCTTCAAGCTTTATAACTCAGGTAAAATAAAAGGTATTACAGCATGCAATTGAACAAAGCAGAAATATGCATTAAAAAGAAGAATTTTCCTCCAAAATACTAGAAAACACTTGATACTTGCTACCAGAAATGGAGATATTTCAAGATACAAGTTACAGAACTGGCATTTTCACTAGAAGCAATCTGAACTAAATCATTCAATCACAATTTATAACTAGAAATGGAACATTGAACAGATTAAAAAAAAAAGGGGGGGGAACCTGTCCACCAAATTTGTTTCTGAAGAAGCAGAAGCCATAAACTATGATCGTCATTCACAGACAAATAGCTCCCAGAGCCAGTAATTTTAGGAGTGACAGACAGACACGGGAGACTGTAAGTACTGCTAGAGACCAGATATAGGACTAGAATCACAAACTACTCAGTAATAATTCTGACTACAACCTTGGCTTGTGACCCTCAGGAAATCGCTTCATTTCTACCTCATTTTTTTAATTTACACAAGGAAGAGGATGTACATTTCCGTATAAGTCTATTTCAGTGGGGTAGGGGGCAATTACTTATGAATTGTAAAGCTTTCTGAGGTAAGAAATCTCTCTTGCTGAAGTTTTGTATTTTAAAAAGCCTGCAATTTTCATAAATCTACCTCTAAATCATCCACGGTACTGGAAAAACTAACCTAAGTTCTGACTGTGCTTCCAGACTAAAATAAAAGTGACCTAAGAAAGTACAAATACAATTTATCAGTATCAAACATTGACCCTTTTGTTGCTGGGAAGAATTTTCTAAGCCACAAGGGTGGTGAAGAATTGCAGGACCACCTTACTAGCATTCCCACACGAGGAAGTCTTCTGCATGCACGTCTATCTCTGTCTCCAAGATGAGCTTGTCAATGGCTTGAGCTTTTGCATTTATTTTTGGTAGAAAAATATTCCCATTTCATGTTTTAAAAGAACAAATAGATGGATGGAAAACGTTGATTTTGTTTTTCACATAAAGCAATGAATGCAATGATTGTTCCATAAGATGAGAAAGAATGGGAACACCAGTGTAACACTATTAGACCCAGATTTACCCATCAAACTTCAAGCACTTAACTGTGGGGTATAATTAACTGTAGACCATGCACAGGCAACAGTAAGATACAGGATTTGAAGAATAAGACTCCTGTAAGATCAGTACCATTCCCTGGATGTGCCTTTCTCTCCTTAATGACTATAGAGAGGTAATGTAGTTTCTCATCTGAGATCCTCAGCTATCTGGGAGAAGGCCCTCACACTCTTGGTCTAGCATAGTTTCCAGCCTGTTTGAACATTTCTGGATACAGACACATCTTATTAAATATGGCCACTATAAGGAGCTGGAAGCGCTCAGAAGTCAGATGCTAATGTGTCTACCTGGCACTTGAACTGGGCATTACCTCGAAATCTTGAATGTATGAGATGTAGACTATTGCTTTTGATATTGTATTTTATCTTTGTTTATGTGTGTCATTGTCCTCTAAAAATTATTTTATATTTATATTTTAGTATGTTAGGCATATCCTAACAATCTTAGTCTCTTTTTTTTATTAGCATCTACCTGTGGCAGGCTACTCCAGACAACAGTGGATAGTTTGAGAAACTGAAAAGCACTTAGTTTGTCCCCTGATACCGAGAGATTCAAATTCTTACTTTTAACTTGCTCTAGGCTTGAGACATGATTCTGTTCTCCTAAATGGCAGCACTATACACTGCTGCAATTCCACTGGGTCATTCTTTATTTAAATTCTCGTTAAGAGAGGCTTGGGTAACATTACATTTGCAATATACTTCTCCAGATTCTGTATTTTGAAATCCAGCTATAAAGCTACAGCAGTTCTTTCATTAACTCTCAAATGCCTAACAGAATACTTGCTTGGCAACCACATGCAAGTTTTTGGAATGCTTATAGACAAAAATCCTCTCCCCCGACCAAAACAATAAAAGGAATTATACCCATAGCTTTCGTCTGAAAATTTAAATATAATATAGCTGGAACAGAAAGCTAATGGCATGACAATATTGTCTGATACAGCTTCATACAATATGCTGATCCCATTGTCCTTTCAAGGATAATGGGGAGTCATTATACATTCAAACTGTGGAAATGTCAAGAGAGAAAACCACAGTGTTTATTATTTTAAAATCTATTTTTTTGTGTGTTGCAACCCAGAAGAATGGATAAGAATAAAGCACTTGTAAAAATGGCAGTAAGAAATATATTTTAAAAAATCCAGCTGGAAAAATGTTCGTAGACATAGACTTCTTTCACAGATTATGGGCTAGACATAGAGCAACTTAAGATTCTCTGGCCATAAGTCTGCATCAAACTTAAACTCATATCCTCCAAATTCTTATGGCTTAGTGCAGCTATTCAAAAAAACTGTTAATGAAACTTACTAGAAGTAGAAGAATAAAAGTAAATATAAATTTCCATCTTTGCTTTTAAAATTTAGGTTTTCATTTTGAGTACCAAAGAGTTTGCTTCATGCTTTGAACTTGCTTCATCTGATTCAGTATGTGTTTTGCTAAAATTGTTCGAACATATTATGCATCATTATATCATTATTGCATTCCTTTTCTAGACTCTTTTATGAATAAATTTTGTTTAGGTTTCCAATGTAATTCAAGTTGGACACTTTGATAGGATATCAATTCCACATATTCTATACAGGGAGAACCAAATTCTTCCAAAATCAAAATTCAACCTATTCTTACTTTCATATTACCTTCTATTTACTACCACTGAAATTGTTGCACAACATTGTGCCCAATATACATATATAAAGGAAATTAATGAAGCAGCTCTACCAAACTCCAGGCAAATCTTCATTGAAGTTGTTGGCTGATCATTGAACATTGAAGTTTCATCAACCCTAAGTGCCTTGGCCTGCAAAAATACTACACAAAATCCTACCACATCAGTCCTCAAAAATACCCTTTAAATTCATAAAGCCATTAGGTCAGTGCACTCACATTTCATTGCCTTAAGCTAACCTTATTCCGACGAAATTCGGAACTACCTGAAGGGGACTTGGCTTTGAATCTGACTTGTCATCTTAAACTTAAGAAAAGGAGAGTCACAAGCAACTATTGACAGCTGTGCCTAAAAGTCAAAGTTTCATTGAATGCAGGTAGAGCAGGATCTCAATGATTAGTCACTGGGCTTCAGAACACGCTCTCTCACTTTTATTTTTATTTTTTTTTCTCTGTGAAAAACAGCTGTAGAATTCTGATCCCTTTTTCTTCATTAGCGTAAAGTAGACAGTGGACCAGAGTGACATTTCTCACCACTTTCAGCATAAGGCAATGTACTTAAAATAAATTTAGTTCTTCCTAAATAAGTTAAGAAAACCTTCTCCATGAGTTCTTCTTATGCACTATCCCTCAAGAATCAATGTTTTCATTAATCCTTTTCTAAACCTCCCCACAACTACCTAGGTAAGCTGGATACATCCTTTTCTTTAAAGTACTTAATAGCCTCTGCATAATCTGTCACTTGAAGCTCTCTCTCAAAGTCAGAATGAAAATCACAGACAATAGTTTTTTTTCCCCTCTGGTAAGTGGGATTTTTTTACAATAATGCTGAAGCCTCCCTGTGTGGGTGCTGGGGCACATTTAACAGCTGGTATGAGGCTGTACAAGGAATCAGTTTGCTTAGGAAATATGGACCATCATAAATCTTCTGCTCCAAAGATGAGGGATGGTTGTTTGACTTTGCATTCTGTGGTAAACACATAACTATGTTATACAACAACATTACACTCCATCTTTAAATTGAGCTTTGTGTAGTTAAATCATGTATATAAAACCTACACATTACACAGTATATTTTCACTTGTAAGAGAAGTCTAAACATGAAAATAAAAATAGTTATAACATCCTAAATCACACTAACATACGAGTCAATATGTTAAACTGAATCAATATAAAAACCATAAAACTAACTATCGAAAAAGAGACAGAAAACATGCTGCGGAATGAAAACAAGTCAAGACAGCTGAAGCCATACTAAGCTTATACTGAAGTTAAAGTTGGAAAAGACTTCTGGAGGTCCCTAGTTCAGCTCCTGCTCAGAGAAAGGGCATAAAAAGCAGGTTCCTCAGAGCGATGCCCAGCTGAGCCCTGAAAATCTCCAAGGATGGAGACTCCTCAGCTGCTCAGGATCCCACTCAAAGTGTTTGACCTCTCTAATGGAAAAACAGCTTGCTTTGCATCTACTTGGAGTTTCCTGTGTTGCAGCTTGTGTCTGTTTCTACTGATCCTCCCACTGTGCACCACCAAGGACAGTCTGGCTTTGTCTTTCTCAATCCTCCCACCACACGGTTGCAGAAATTCACAAAATCTCTCTTTCACCCTCTCGTCTGAAAGCTGAGTGGGGTTCTGAGCAGGAGACACGAACTAGTGTTATAAAATACGTGCGTACTGGCTATTCTAAGAAACCCTGTGCCTGTTTCTCTGTTGGCTTCAGAGTGGGACAGAGGGTTAAGATTATTGGTTTGAGTGTTCTAGCCCCGTGTGGATTGGAAATAGTTTTGAAATCTCAACAAACTTTATAGAATAGGTAAACTGTCTTCTTCTGAACTCTTTTCAAGATTCATTGCCTACATATTTACACATTTTACAACATTGCTATGCCTTATATTCAGAAATCGATTAAGAAAAAACGTTAACCCTCTGAGCAAAATAAATGGCAAACTGCAAATCCTTGAGCCAATAAATGTATGTTGAGCACTATTCCTTGGACAAATGGCAGAAAGTAGTATCAGATTTTCTCCCGTGGTACTTCCCTTTGCACAGTGAGCATCTATCTTTTGATAAGTCATTAGAAGAGATGACATGTGTATCCTGGCACAACTAGATCCTAGGGAAAAGTTGACAGATGTTATAGTATAAATCAGTTCTGATGCATATTGTGTTGCCTCCAGAGGCATCTTCTGGTCTTCTACTAAAGGTTACTGAACCATATATAATACAAAAATGCAGATACAATTGTAAGGAATAAATGTAAGGTTCTGTTCTAGCCCACTTAGAAAGTCTAATGCATGAATAATGTTCCATCTGCACAATGGTCAAATGTGACTGAAATTGATTTTAGATGTACCACATGGAACAGCACAGACCTTAACAAGCTTAGTGACATGGGGGACCTTGTCAAGAATCTGTACAAAATTCATGATACAAGAAATTTCTATAAATGAGAATCTGGGACAATGAAGAATGGTGGTTATGTTACAAGAAACTTTTGTACCCAGTAATCAAAACGAATCACATACGGAAGGCATTCTTAAATAGAATATAACAAGGTTTAGTCACATTACATTTATAATAAACATGTGAAACATGTCAGATGTGCAGTTACATATCCTGACCATTAACATTTCTGGATGCATGAATAACATGAAAGTACTAGGAACAAAACAGTCATCTGCTAACAAGTTTAGTTGGATAGGGCTCTTTGCCTGCAGCTTTAACCTTTCCACGACCTACCTCAGTCAGCATCACGGCGCAGTGCACACCACTTGCAGCTGTCATATTCTGGAGTTGCTCTAGGCGTCTTCGTATCACTCCCAAAATGCTAGACAACGACCCAATGACGGCTGGTGATTCTGCAGAGGAATGAAAGAGGAGTTACAGTAACAATATCCCACTCTGTTCTCTTCTGGAGGCAAACGCTCCACGGCACTGCTATGCTGGAGGGAAGGGACGTGTAGAGAATTGCTCTAGCCTCGTGGCTCTCAACTGGGCTTTGGCTTGTGTAATTCTGCAACTATTTGGAGCAGCCATATTAAATCTAGCAGAAAGAAGAACCTGTGCTTGATCTGCATTGGACAGAAGAGAAATTATGCTGCAGCAGCAGTTCAGTAACTTTTTGCACGTATTGAAAAGCTCTATTTTACTCTGTGTTGTTTGATTCATACCTGCTTGCTATCTTGAGGGCCAGCTCAATTCTGACCGTTGTGTTTATTCGGATTTGGTGTAACATGAACAACATGCTAGAAGCTGGCAATAAAAGAATCTGAGGAAATCATCATCAAAAAGTTTTCTTTAATCTGTCATTCCTCAAAACAGATGGATTTCCTAAAAAGGATCTACCATGCTTAATATGCTTTAGTATGAAAAAAAATAATAAAATCATTTTTTTAAGATTCTTACTCTTCACAAGAATAAGAATCATGTATAAACATTTTATATAAGATTAAATCAAAGTCTGAGTTAAAGAGATTAATGATCAGCAGGTATATTTTATCTTACCAAAAATATTTCACAACCTTGCAGCTTTGTGTGATAAATGTGTTTTCTAGGCTTTCATTAATCTTTGTAAGGATTATGGATTTAAAAAATATGGAAAGAATGAAAAAGGCTGTAAGCTAAGTATTTGTAGTTTTGGAAATGTTCTATTCCAGAACTAGTACCTGTATTCATTCAGAACTCAGGAATAACAGCTTTTAAATAAGCACTTTACTTAACGTTTTTTCTTTTAACCTGACATGTTATTTTCACCAATATGTAAATACTTTTGACAATATTCACATCAGTGTGTATTCACTTACACTCTGTTCACCTTATTTCTGGATACAGAATCATTCATGTCCTCATCAGCTCTTTAAATCCTCTAAGGACAGTGGTCACAACAACCAGAAACAGGTAATTTGCCACCATACTCTGAGGAGACAATAGTGTTACTCTCATTTTACAGATGGAGAAGTGAGTCAGAGAAACCGTAAAGTGTCCTTTAAATTAGGATGTCCAATCTGAAATATTCAGCCATCCATTTTTTTTCCAGTACTTAACCTGCTACTGCATAGTTAATACTAACATCACTGCCTTCATTTATTTCAGACTGGCAGTCATAGTCAAGTTCTCAAGTTGTAAACCAAATGAGGACAAAGGCAGTAAGAGGTATTTTAATATTTTTTCAAACATTATTTGCAAACTCCCAAACCAGCTAAAATCCAGCCTGAGCCAGGATGCCATCCCCACTCGTTATTTCCCACCACATCCCACAATGACAGTTCTGCAACCTCTGCAACAAAGGATTTTATAGATGAAACCACTTGCACATTCATTGGGTTAGCTCACTCTCAGACTGGTCTTTCCCAACAGCTTTCAAGTATCATGTGATTGAAGATTATATCACAATTTCTTTAAAAGGAACATAAGGTTTTCCTCTATTTCAGCAATTCTTAACTTTTAGGGATCTGTTTTCACAACATTGGCTTCTTTTTGTTTTGTTTTGTATGAATTGATTCTCCTCTACTTCTCCTGTATGTAGAAAAATGAAAAGCAAAACTAAGAACTTCCAAGAATTTAATCTTGCTCTCCATTCTTTGATCTCTAACATCTCCACCAAGTACCCTGGTCTCAGCTGGTAATGTTTGCACTCTGCATGAACTTCCCTGTTCACACAGAAAAATGATGTAGCTTGAAATACCACCGTGAGGTGAAGCCCTGGCTCAGCCAAAAAGTTGAGAAAGGGAACTACAAGGACAAAATGAACACGTGCGAGAAGTTGGTGAATGCCCAGGTGTAACAAAAAAGCAACCTTGGAAAAAAGCTTATGTTGGAATAAATAGCTGTTTTCCTAATTTAGTTTCCTCGTTTTCATTATAAAAAAAATCAAAGATTTTATCTTTAATTCACAAATGGCTTGAGAACAGTGATGATATGAATATGGTTTATCTGCGCAGGAATGATAAATGGAGAAGCCTAAAGCCTGTTTCAGAAATCAGGCTCCTAAGTAGACTTGCAAAACGAGACGTCTGAACCAATCTGCTCTGTTCAGGAAGGCATTCAGGCACCACAAATTCCGGAGCTAAAAGGTCTGTCAGTCACCAATTTAGTGCTGTGATTTACTCTTACATGTTGCAGTGACATTATTAGCCACATACCAGTTTGCTTTGAAAACAAGAGCAGCATCTTTCAAATCAGGTTTAAATAATACATTGACTCCATAATGTTTCAGTCCGCTATCCATAATTCACTTCGAAACGTTGATTATGGAACCTTAGAATTTTAAGACAAGCAACTGAAACAAAAGTTAATACAATAAAATCAGTTAGTGTTTTCACCATCCGTCAATTCAATTTTCACCGACAGGGAGCATTTCGAATAGTGATTCACCCAGTCTTCATTTCTGGATGCTGACATGCTCTGCTTTGCATTCTTTTAAATGCATCACACTTTAAAGTGTTTTGGGATCATATTCCCTGGCATGTAAAGATTCAGTACAGAGCGGGCTGCAGCAGCTTGAAAGATGGAAGCTAATAACATCAAAACAGCATGAGGATGATTTTATGCAGAGAAACTTGGCAAGAGTAAGAGTGTTTTTAGTGGAATGTGGCTATGCTAATACTCCCTCCTGTGAATAGCTCCTTCTCAGAGTATAATCAAGATCTCCATGCAGTGATCGGAGATGCCTTTTCACAGAGCTGCTTTCAAAAATCAAATTATCTTCATTATTATTAATTTTATGAAAATAAATTACCTTGAAGTTTAGTGCTAATTACTGTCCCTGTCATACAGCCCAGTAAGGGGAAGTGTAGACTTTTTATGCAAGAGAATTTCAAAGACACAGGCTACAACCTTGCAAAGTAATAAAATGTCTTCTAATAAGCGTAATGGAAACCTCGTTACTAAAATGTCTCTAGCCACAATTAACTCCCAACAGAACACAGTAATAAAAGATGCATTTCCCATTTTATTTTAAACTTCAATACTACTACTTCTGTGTTGAGAGAAAACTTTAGAATAAATAGTGTGTTTTTTCTGCTGCATTTTACAAGACTAACAGCACACATGGCTCACAAGGAAGATGTGTCTGATTTTTTGCCTGTCTTAGGCTTTGTTTTGTTGTTCTGCAAGTAAGCTCTTTATTGAATGAGTATTAAAAAGCACATTTAAAATCCATTAAGTTTTGGAAGTCACTGCTCTGATTTGACTTATAGATGAAGGGCTTGGGAGCAGCTAAGAACCCTCTAACCTTGATGCCTCTTATATCTTATGATCTGGTCAGATAAGCCCACGGATCATATTTAAGTAACTTCAGTCATCTGCTAAGTGCTCAAGCAGAGGCTTAGGGAGCACGGTGACAGTATTGTCTTACATGTCACAAGAAGTGGGTATGCTGATGCATTTCTCTTTACACCCTGCTTGCAACGGCATTTTCAGGCTTCATGTCTAAAATTGAGTCCCAAGACTCTCTGAGCCATAACCTGAAGAGACCTTTTGGGTGAGCTTGCAAAGCACACAATAGCTTACAGAAAACTACAAGGCTAATCATAGTCTATTTCCTTTAAAATTAGCAGTTTTTAAAATGACTAGTTTTGTTGTCTGACCTTAAAATTTAAAGGAGAAAGAAGGTAGCAACACCTGCAGAACCTGCCTTAGTCAACAAAATCCAAATTCACGCCATTTTATTCATAGTGCCCTTTGAATAAAATCAAA
>NW_010577073.1:81582-145456 GCF_000705375.1 Tinamus guttatus | reverse complement strand
CTTCCTCTGACCTATAGGCAGCAGAACTACACTATATGGTATAACATTTCCTTCGTAAAGTAAATATAATAGCTGCTAGATAAGAGAAATAAAAGGTGAAAGGAAGAAAGAGTTTTCTGCATTCTCTCTTCCCCACTCAGCCAGGAAGACTTTCGGCAAAGATGTTCAACACATCTTAGGGCTGTCTTAAGTAATGAGTCATGAAGTAAGAAAGAAGAAAGTCAAAAATCACTGTTTGGGTACTAGTGTATATTTTTCTTAACTTTATCAAGCAAAATACAGCAGAAATCAGCACCTATATGAAAATAATGTGGAAATTTAAAACATGGATTTTATACCAAAGATTACCAAAAAATCCAAGCTTAAGAAAAGCCGAAGTAGGAAAAAATTCAAGATTAAATAATGTTATTCTGATTAAAAACAGAGCTGTCCTTTAAGCTCACTGGCACATGCATGCTAGACTCAAAATAAATAACAAATTTCTTAAAAATCCATGTATTTCCCTCGTGCACTCCTTTTCATTCCAAATTAATAACTGCAAGTAGCGTTTCAAGTAAGACCATCCACAAAATAAAAAGCAGCAGAGGGGAGCTGGGAATTGATCTCCGCAGGCAGCCCGGGACTTCCCGTGCAGGACGGCTGCATCCCCAGGACGTGCTGCCAGCAGACACCCATTCCCTGCCTGTTTCTCAGAATGCACCTGGGACAACCGGGATTCGCATCCCCAGGCACGTGGGCACATACAAAGCTACATCCCCGAGGCTGCCTTTGCCCTGGAAGCAGGGGACACGCCGGTCTGCAGGAACAAGGTCTTCCCCTTCTTGGTGCGGGTTAAACCAAAAGGAATTTATTTAAGCTACTGGGCTCAGTGAACAACTTCCATTTCATCAAAGCTGCCAATTTCAAGCTACTGTGTTTTTAGATGTATCCACTTAATTAATTTAATATTTATATTTTTGTCAAAAGTCGAGAAAAAAAGCGTATTTTTATTAGATATGAAATATCAAGCAAAAAAACATAAACATTGCATCCATCACAACCTTGTTCATTTAATTAAATTCAGAGGCTCAGCTGAGTAATTTTAATTAGTAGTACTGGACACATTTTCAAGTTGTCTGGAAGCAGGAGTTTACAGTAATTTATCCTCCTTTCTTGGAACTCAGATTTTTATTCCACTATTTGCTTTTGAATGGCTAGGCACATAATTTTTCTCCATGAACTGTGAATTATCATAACATTTTTTCATTTTTACCAGGTGGCTAAACGGCAGAGAAAGGGGGCTAGCCTGCAAGCACTAATGGCGGCTCCTTGTTGGAAGATGTTAACTGAATAGAGTCAAAGAAAATGACTGGATATTTTTTTTTTAATCAAATCTCAATCATAGATCTCCTGTAAAAGCACTTTTTATTCTCAGATGAGTTATGGTTGCATTTCAATTCACTCAGAGCATTCCCAAGTGATTTCATGAAATCCTGTGGCTGTTTTTTCCCTCCCTAGTGCTAGTTGCACTTCTGACCTCAACAACTAACAAAAAATTCTGGCTGTGGCATTTTTGCTTTCTTGGAAGGAGGAACTGATGACAACGGCTACTGCTCATTATTCTGTTAATTGAGATTTTGCTGTTTTATAACATGTGACTTCTTTGGGCACAGAAGAAATCAAGAGAAATGTTTCCCTGCTCAGAACAACATCGGCTGCTCAAGGAGCTGCTTGCAAAAGCTTCAGGCCAGGTTTTCATTTTCGGGTGCTGCATCCTCTGATGGCTCAGGCTGTGCAGTTATATAATGCACACGAGCTCCGTGCAGAGCAAGGGCAGCTCTGGGGGAGCCCCTGACAGCTCCTGCCTTGAGCAGCTGCGTCTCCGGCTTATAGGTACTTGATCTGGAGGTTGCCTGTTTTCAACAGAACATCTTAACAACTTCTCAAAGCTATTCTAAAAGGCAGATACTCTGCATTTTCAGGTATATTATATCTAGCTCATAACAGCTTAACACATATAAAACCTGTTCACTGTTAAAAGCATTGCTAAAATGGCTCTTTCAAGTATTCAATGACTAGTAAATGCCCCGAGCTTTCTTTTCAGCCCTGACTTACCTTCTAGGCACCAATAAATGATGTTATTTGTCACTAAGGTGCTATTACCCCATTTTTCCATTGGGTGCTTTACTGGGGAGTTGCTCATGCCATGAAGGAGCCGGGCTCTGCAAACTCACTGCCCGGTTTAGCAGCAGGAAGGGGACGATCCGGAGCCCTGCAAAAACCAAACGCAGAGCTGTGAGCAAGGCACTGAGTCCCTGCCCCTGCCACAGGGCCCCTTTGCCTGGTTACCATAACCCTTGCACGAAACCACCCTGAAGTAAAACAAACCGGCCAGAAAGGCATCACCGTGCTTTGCGGTAATTTTTTTAGGCTAATATAGTTGATAGAGCAGTTGATAAAACCAGGTATTTGTTGTTTACATAAGAGCAAACGCTGGGCAATCTTGCCTGCTTCGTTTGCATTTTCACCCATGATTTAGCTGCAACAATGAGGCTGATGTTTCTTTGCAGGGAGAAAGTAAAGCAAAGTGCCGCTATATTAGACTGCCTGCATGAAAGCTCAACCTGAAATCACCATGTTCTGCTTTCCCCCGTAGAACATCTGTGAAGTATAATTATAATTAAGCATGTCTTGAATATTAATTGTTCTAATGTCACTGATGCAATGTCCTAGGATACAGTGAATCAGTTCTGTTTCAAAGTACTGTTTTATTTAAGAGCTTTGCCAGATGTTCTAATCATTTCACTTAGATTTTTCCACCAGGAAAGCAGTTGCTGAGACTTGTGAATCTTTGCCAACTGTCAAGGAAATAATTTAATCCCCAAGCACTAGGTAAAATTTCCAAGAACCTATGAAACAAAACAAAACAAAACAAAAAACCACTCTTGATTCTTCATTTCTATTGCTGCCAGTTTAGAAAAGATTTTGCTGAGAGCAATGCAATTACTGCAACCATGAGCAAGGTACAGAAGTGACCATGCCTGAGGACCCCATAACCAATACATGGCTGTGTCTTTACTGCTGGCAAAGGTGGTTTGTCAGGAGGGAGTTCCAGAGGATCTGTGATGGAATCTTGCTCCTTAAGTAACAACTTTCCTATCAGCAGGGAGCAACTTTCACAGGAGTTGCTCAGGCTGAAGCGTATTTTACAGTTATTTATTCTAACAGTCCCAGCCCACTGACTGTAAATTCAGTGGCACTACTTAGTAGCTGCACTGCTTTAAATGTGTCACCGCCACTTATTTATAAAGAAGAATAAAAGAGGGGCTTTTGCATCAAAGAGATTTAACAGTGACAGTGAATGACTGAAACAGCAAGCGAGCGCCTCGGGATGAACCCTGTTTGTTTGACACGTTTTTTCTGAAATAGTTCTTTCAAAATAACTACTTATGAAAAGACTTATAAAATACCACAGCAGCTCAGCAGTTGATCTCCTAGCGTTTCAAGCACATTTTAAGAAACGATAAGTTTCTTCAAATATATTGTTTTCAGCAAATGCCAGTGCATGTGAGTATAAGAATTCACAAGACTAAGTTCTGGGAAGTTGGAAAGGACTCAACTCTTACAGTAGCAAATAGTCACATTTTACTTTACAGACTTCTGAATCAGAAGAGACAAGAACGCTTACATTTAAAATAGAATATATGTAATTTGAAACATTTGTCTTTCTTCTCATATGCCATGATCAACACTTCATTAAATTGGTCTAAGACTGATAATTTTAATCATGGGATGAGCTCTGGGAAGCATCTTCAAAGGAGACCATGAAGGGAAGAGCAGAAGAAGCAGTTTATCACCAGACTCATCAACAGATGGTATTACCACATGTGTCATAAATAACAAGGAATAAATAGACGGAACTGCCTAAGCCCCCAAATCAGAAAGCAAATGTTTAAAGGCGGCCAGAGCTTCCAATACTAATTTCCATGTTAGAAGAAAAGAGTGGAAGAGATCTGCAGTAACAAATAACTGACTAAATGGAAATCTTGAATAATTAAAGTTTTACCTAAATTGTTCCAGCAGTTAAAATCAGTCCTGTTCTTTTTATGTTCTTCTTTTTATATTTGTTCTGACTGGAAAATTGTCACTTCTAGATATCCTGATTTTCTCATGGTTGTTTTAAAATTATTTTTCCAGTCTGAACAAATATGAAAAGCTAAACTAACTGAAATGCTTGATATGGGGGATACATACTTATTTATGGTGTGGTAACAGAACCTTGCCCTGGAAAGAGATTCGACATCATCATTCTAACCATCAATATTCACTATTTGAAATAAGTTTCTTGCTCTTCTGTTAAATACTGAAGTGCGAGTATCAAGTAATTTGCAATTAAAATCAGAAGGAATAAGGTAATATGTTCAGTATGTTTCATTTTAAAACATTCTTCCCTTTTTGGGAGGAATACATATACGAACTTTTGTCCTCAGATCTTTCTGTTCATCTCACTCTATTTACGCAAGGTCCTTTTAAAGTGCTACTGCATTTAGATGAGGTCATTGTATATGAACTTGCTGGAGGAGTAGAAGCATACAAAGCTTGAAAGCATTACGAGTAGTTACACTTATACCTATATATATATATATTTGTAGTTTAAGCACTGTTAATTTTTCTTTCCCTGTCAGGAATATATGCAAATTGAATATTTTTTTAGAACAGTTATGTAAATGTTAGATAGCCATAAATAACACTGCACGCATCCAGTCTTCTATGACGCTTTACTCTCAAAGTTCATTTTTCAATCTCATGCATTATCAAGGACTCCTAGGCTGTAAAGCCCTCTGAGGGATTCCACTGACAAAAGCTGTCCCTAATAACAGGGAGAAAACATCTCAACAGAGAGCATGGCCATCAAAAATATAATTTAACATATGAATCAGCATGCAGTTCCTGCATTGCTTACTACCTATTTTAACTCTAAAGCTATACAGTTTTATAACTTTTCTTTGTGTTATACAAATTTCCCCCCAAATACTGTGAACTTCAAAAGGTGACAAATGGCATCTATTTAGACAGCACTACTGACCTACTTTTACTTAACAATTTCTTAGTCAATTTTATACCTCACATAAGGCAGGCTCCGCTGAGAAAGTGTAAAGGAATTTAGCTTTGCTAGATTACTAGTAAAGTAGGTTTGTTTTTGGATAGCGTAAGCTATAAACAAAATAATTTGTTTCTCATGACATCTCTTCCTCTTTGTGCCCTATTTCTTGTTAATTATTCCAATATACACTATATTGCGCATCTCTTTTTTTTTTCATTGAAAAGTGAAAGTATGGATTAAGCAGCATGGCTGGCAAAATATCAGCTAGGAAATTATCTCAGTGTAGTTCCCACCAAATCAAAATTCTTACCAATTTTGAATTGTCAGAGGTTGACAAACAAAAAAAATCTCTCTTCCTTGCCTTCCGATTTCATTACTGACGAACTAGACTGAGTGAGTTTTTTAATGTGCTGTTTATGCATTGCCATCGTGCTGTTTCTCAGACATATCGCAAGCGCCTACTAAAGGCTTTTTTTCACGTAAGTAGAATTCAAATGGCATTTGGTACATGCTAGTTACCTCTCGCTTGTAAAATAAGCATGCTTTGAATTATGAGAAATGAATTATCTCAAGCAATTAGTTAAGCAAGAAATACTTCAAAAAGTTCAAGGTGATCTTGCAACTGCTATTCTTTTACTTCATTTTTCTTAGTGAAGGCAAATGGATGAGCTTGTCCATCGCTGGTAGATGTTCCACAGGCATTTTGTTTAACGTACAAAATACCTCAGTGGTGCTTACATTAAAGACATAAACATAATTCTACCTGTGTTTGGTCTCCTATTTATAAGCAAACTCTTCCAGTGCAATTGTTGATTGCTACAACCAGGGAACTCAAATGTCACGTATTTTTCCTTCCATAAACATACTAAAAAAAATCAAACATTCACTAACAAATTTCATTAGATTTCAATGTACTTTTCACTACAATCTACAGATGATACAGTTTTCTCTCATTCTATTTCAATACTGCATAGCTTACTTTTTTATGCATGCATAATAAAAAAAGCTATTATTTTAGTGATGCAGTTCCTTTCTTTAAACAATGACTGTTTCAGCATATAAAAGTTTATTTTGTGATGTCAAGTGAAAAGATAAGCAAACCATAAGTATGATATAAATTTAAAATGCTGATCTGTTGGGCTGAATAAGCAAGTGTACTGTGTACAGATGCAGCGTGATGCATCCATGGAGTTTTCAGTTTCTCTGCATCAGATATACAATTTTACTGAGCAGTTTCTTAGTATTATTAATATTCGTACTTCAATGTGAAAATTCATAGGGCCACAACCATGTTGAATTTTTGCTCATTTTTTTCCTAATCATTCATAACTTTCTATCCCAGTTCACACAAACAAACAAACAAAAAATTGAACAAGTGCTTGGTCAATTTGTGACCTGTATTAAGAACAGAATAAAAAAGTAAAATATTTGGCTTTTTTTGTTCCAATCTAACATTAAAGACGTCTTTTTTTTTTTTACTATATTTACAATTATTAAATGAAAAAAAATGAGTCTTTAAAGATAATATTCATTTAATATTTTGTGATGGTGAGAAACACTGAGAAACTTTCTCCTATTTAACGAGCCTAGTTAAGCACATTTGTGCATAAGTGCATAATACATAAGTGCTTGTGGAAAAAAAGGCATAAATGAAGATACAAATTTCTCAATCAGGTGTTTAAAAAGGCTCATAGATGGTATGAGTCCCAACTTATGAGTCATGTATGAACAAAGACCTCCTGATTCAACTTGAAAGAATAAATCTTAAATAAATCTTAAATAAAAAGTGATAAATACATGGGAAGGTAGGCCTGACAGCCTGACAGTACATAAATTACAGTAATCCAAAATGAAAAGAGTATCATTCAATCTTCTATTACCTAAAAGACCTTGAGCTATTATTAGTTTCCTAGTAATCTCTGTGAGTTACTCCAAGGAGAGTATAACTGATCTCTTCCACTTCACCTTTTCCCCTCTCTTGGAAAAACAAGAAAAACAAGAAAACGTCAACTCTTTGTTAATCACCTGGCTGTATTTTGTACTGAGAACTTCAAAACTTCATCTGGAGTTTGCAGAATTTTAAAGCCAAGGGCAGAACATGGTGCTGCCTTCACAAGCGCAGCTAGGCAGGACACTCAGCCCTCTCTTCCTGCCAGGCTTCGAGAGGACCTGCCGAGCACAGCAAACAAAAACCACACTCAGCTCTGTGATATTACCTGATATCCATCTGCTACATAGACATAGGGATGTACATGGAGTATGTCATCTGCAATCAGATCGTGATTTTCTTTACAATAATGTTTTACGCAAAAGAAGGTGGAAGGCAGTAGCGCCCAACTCCAGGGAGCAACTGGTCTTCCCCGCTTTGCCCCAACGAGGAGCAATCCTAAGCAGCGCTGAAATCAAGTCTCCTTCAGCATCAAATTTCAGAAAAATGACGACAACTACTGCCGAGAGGCATAGTGGCCTTCGACCAGCCGGTGAGTGCAGACCGCTGCATTTCGGGCAGTAAACGGGCAGCATGAACGTAGCAGCTTAACCTAAATACTTCCCAGGGAAGTTGGGGAGAGTAGGTAATCCCTCCAGCAGTTATGACCCTTCCTGGTCTAGGCCCTGCTGGAGGATTAAATTCAGTTTGAAACTCTTCTAAGATACACAAAATGCTATTTCGATGTTGAAGATTAGATCCTACACTTTTCTTATGGTTTAATTTGATGAGAGCACTGTTTTTATTATATAAGTTTCAAAAAGAAAGCTTTGAATAAAACTAATAAGCTAAAACTATAAAACTAAAGAGTTGTAGATATTTTCAGACCAAAAGGAACAATTGTGATTTTCCAGACTGAGCTGCTG
This sequence comes from Tinamus guttatus, assembly GCF_000705375.1. The sequence goes on along the minus strand of NW_010577073.1, from coordinate 137,520 downwards.
GAGAGCGACGCACGCAGCAGGTTGCAGTCAGTGCTTCTTGAACCTAACCTACAACTTGTGGTTAACATACAATGTCATGCACAAAATTCAATTTATTTACTTCAAGAAAAAATGTGCAATCTCTTAAGAATCAATGACAGTAATCCAACATAAATCTTACCTAGAAAATTCACTTCCATCTCCCTGTAAATAGGGCCTGTAATAGAGACTGAAAGCACCCCAAAACAACAGCCAATATGTCATATTGCAAACTTAAGTGCAGAAAATAAGAAGAGGTATTTTCACTTATGGTACAGAAAACCTCTTGAAAAATGCAGAAAATACATACGACCTGGGAAGAAATACACACAAAAATAATGAAATATGGATAGCTTTTAAAACTGAAAAATATCTCTATGGTGGCTAAGACTTGAAAAGAAAATGTATCCTTGCAGCCTGTAATTCATGCCTCAGGAAAGGTTGAATTTCCCAAGAAATATGCCAAAAGAGGAGCTGGATAAGCTTATTGCTCGGGAATCAAGACCAATCATCACAGCAGCTGTACATACCGGGGGCAGAGGGCAACAGTCACACATTATATCAAACAATTACAAAGGCTAAAAGAGAACATCTTACACTTTTTTACAAAGGCAGACATTCCTGTAATTAATTTTCAACACTTTTATAAATAATTTTCTATATCATGTTAATATTACATGTCATTGTAAGTGTCCTTAAAAAAAATAAAATATAGGCTTTTGTTCAGATTTAATACCCTTTGAAGGTATTATTTCTTCACACTGCACTCCACTTTTCAAAAGCAAATACATGTTCTGCTTTCTTAATCATCAGCGAAGGTTATGTGGGGCATTATCAGGGAAAAAAGTGTTACCAGAGACCAGAAGCAATTTTGGAATACAGAGCTATTGGGCTAAAATGAAACAAAGAAAATGGTAAATTCCCCATAGCTGAAATCATGACAAAAATGGAACAAGAAGACTGCAGTAGCTTTGACACAAATCATCTAAACACCTATTCAGACAGATGCAGAAGGATACAAAAATTCCTCAGCACGACTGAGTGGGAGGAAAATTTGCTCACAGTAGCAACCTGAAACTGTTACTAGGCAAGGATCTCTTAACAGAGGTGGTATGAAAAGCCAACAAAGATTTGAAAAAATGCTCCTTTTAAGAAGAAATTGTTATTTAAAGAGAAAAATAAGTTTTACTTGGCTCGTTTCAAGTGGTTTCTTGCGCTGTCTTTTTACAACGGCAAGGGAAAAGCCACCAACTACGTGTTTGTATGGCATGGAATTGATCAGAAATGGGACCCAGACAGTTTCAGGGACAGCTCATCATGTGCCAGTGATTACAAGAACTACAAAAAAGGTCAGAGCAGCACATGGCAGAGCACCTGCAATGTCCTTGGCATTATCCTGGCTCCTGCATTTTTAGGAATTAACCACATTTAACCATCAGAAGAGGAAGGTCTCGTATCGACCCCTTGTTTCCATATCCTTACATCAGAACTTGCTGTAAATTTCTGAACTTGCTGAGGTTTTGGGAAAGGACCCATGATGCACAGGATCTCCTGGGGAAGGAGGAAAGGAGGGGAAACTGCAGGCTCCCACCCAGGGGCTCTGGGGACAGGCACTGCGAACTGGAGGTCAGGGCCACGTCCCAGGTTAGGGTATCAGATAATTTGCTTTAAGGAAACAAAATGACCGCACACAGGGCATTTCTAGGTGAACAGGCTGGAGTTTATCTGACACAAGATCCTTGCAAAGCCGTGTGCAAGTCCTGCCCAGGCTCTGCGCCTGCCAGGAGAGGCTGCACTGGGAACACAGCGACCGCGCGGCAGAGCAGCCCCCAAAATGCCAGGAGAGACATATCTATGCTACAAAGCATGCCGTATTTATTGCATAAAAACAGAAGAGCCAGTCAAGAAAATCATAGAATCATAGAATCATAGAATGCTTAGGGTTGGAAGGGACCTCTAGAGATCATCTAGTCCAACCCCCCTGCATACGCAGGGACACCTAGAGCACGTGGCACAGGACTGCATCCAAGCGGGTTTTGAAGACCTCCAGAGAAGGAGACTCTACAACCTCTCTGGGCAGCCTGTTCCAGTGCTCTGGCACCCTCACTGTTAAGAAATTTTTCCTTAAGTTCCTATGGAATTTTTGATGTTTCAGTTTCCGGCCATTTCCTTTAGTTCTATCAGTGGCCACCACTGAAAAGAGACCATTCCCGTCCTCTGCACTCCCTCCCTTGAGGTATTTATATACACTGATTAGATCCCCTCTCAGCCTTTTCTTCTCCTCATCTTGTTAATTTTCATATCCACCATATACTTTTTTAAAACAATCATATGCCTATTATTAGGCTTTTACATTAGTTGTCAAAAACTATACATTTACCCGCCACAAGATAAATAAAGAGCAGATCTGTCTAGAGTTCTGTATTTAAACAACATCAAAACCACAAGGGTACCTCCCAAATTCTGTTCTTATTGGGGATGTGTAAGAAAAAATATATACATTTAATTTGTATTGACAGTGTTTAGATTTGACCACAGTGAAACAAATCAAATACAAACACGAAAGTGAAGTTAAATCATAAGACTGCTTTAAAGAGTGAATTCTGCCTCTGATGGTGATTTCAGACTGCAAAGGAGGCACTTATCTGGTCCAGACATAACTAAGTCTACTATCTACTTTGGTCTGAGCTCATATGAAAATAAATTCTCCATGTGCTAGAGTACTTCATTTATACAGAGCATTACAAGGGTACTAGCAATAAATGGTTTTTATGTTTTTCATTTGAGCAATTTTTTTTACTTGTGTATTTTGAATTGTTCTTCTTATTCTTTACTTCATTTAACAGGGAAATGCCTGGAAGCAATAAAATATTTTCTCTGCCTTTTTCCACTGTCAGCAGCATCACTATGACCTTATCAAACAAACGTATGTTGACAATTTTCTCAAATTCTATATTCTCCTGTGAGCTACAATAATACACATCTTTGTATTATCTGGTGTACTTTGGGTCTGCGAAGAATTTTTTAATTATTAATTTTGTCCTTTTTTTAAAGTATATGTAGAAATGGAAAGGAATACCAGACGAATATATCTGTGTTGCACTTCATGAATAATGCAAATAACTGAATATTAGTACTTCTATTTCATTTATATTTCAAGACTAAAGCTATAATGCTTGAGATCACCAATAATTAAAGTTATGATTGTCTGACATTTCAAGCTAAAATGCTATAGTACCTTTCCAGGCTGACGTCATGAGGAGCTGCTACTCACAACACCACAGGAAGAGTGAAACAAACCTGAAGCTTCTGCCATGAGTCCTTGAAAATAAAATTAAGTAATCACATTTCACTCCTAATACGGGTGCTTCTAGCGACATCCAAGATCCATTAAGCTTTCAGGTGAAGAACAGCCCATAATTATTGCAACAGTATTTTTGCTAGGAAAAAAACAAAAATGCAAATGGGATAGAAAAGTTGGATAAACTGTGAAGCTGCACAAACTTAACCAAATTCAATTTGCAAAAAGCTTAAAAACTCATCCTTAAAACGGCATTAACAAGATTCAACTGATGTCAGATTATTTGTTTGAACTAACCACCTTATCAGACCTAAATAATCCTTAACAGATCTATTTAAATTCCAATGTAACAGAGTAAATGCTCCACAAAAGAGAAGAGTCTACCTGAAATCAGTATTGCAGGAGGTACATGTCACCGTTTCGGGATGCTCCCTTCTGGCAGCTCTCTCACGGAGATCGAAGCTCATGCTCTGAAAGCCACACTTAAAGAAGCACTTGAAGCTTGGCAGTTTCCAAAGTACTGTGGCGTTGGCCCAATCTGGCTGCAGGATTTACAGAAAAAGGATCAGAGTGCAGAACTCAGTGCTGGCATCCAGCAACTCCGCAGGAAGCCTTGGGATGGACAGAAAGCCCAAGGTGAGTGAAAGAGCTTCTCCACCCCCAAAAAATGGATTTTCCTGATGGCAAATTTTGAGTACCCTGAAAGCAATTTCAGAGTTGCTCGTGGGATTGCACAAGATACACTTTAGGCCGTAATCTCAGGAATTAAACAGAAATATCTAATTTTAGCCTTAGTAAAAAAACTATATACATATATATGTGTGTGTGTGTATATATCTTTTTTCTTTTTTTTTTACCAGGAGGCTGCCAGAAAGACCTCTCCAGGTGGCCACAGAAGACTGATGCAACCAGGGAGCACTAAAGAGTGCATATTTTAGCTCATAAATGCCACACGAGGTTAACTGCGCTCACATGTATCATCTCAGAAAGAATAAGAAATCTGAATTTCAGCTCTCTAAGGATTCTTTTTTTTTTTTTGGTGCTTCAGTTTGGAATAAAACAAATTTCCTTTGCTGTTATTTTTGGTGGAGAGTTTGTGATATGTCATATAAAGTCCCTATTCTAGAGATGCCGTTCTTATGAAGATCTTTGTTTTGGGGATTTTTGTTTTCTTTTTCTAATTGTGAACCCCAAAGAGAGCCTGCAGGGATGTTGTGAGGAGAGAAACCAAAGGGCAAAAATCTAGCTTCACAGTTATATGAAAATTTTTGGTGAAAGAACTAACTTCTGTGTGACCTCCTCAAAAAGCAATAGGAAGCAGAGGATCCGACTCGCTCTGTGCGACTGGATTTAGCTGCCCACTGCTAACCGTGTAGGAAGAGTGAGCCAGAACTGCCCCAGGAAAAACAACCTTTACAGCAGATGTTTTACTTAGCACATGAAACCTCTTGGGTGAAGGAAAACTGCTTTGCTGTGTCTCAACACAGACCCTTGCTCTCCAGATACCACTAGTGGAAAAGGACCCCAGGACTTAGCAGACAATAAAATTTCCTTCTGACTTTGAAAGAGCAAGTTTCTCTGTTAAGAAAGCAACAGAGAGGCTGGGATAAAGACAAACAATTACAAAAAAAAAAAACATAACCCAGCCCTGGCCACACAGCAGTGTGTGCAGCTCCCTCGGGTGCTGTCACACGGACTCACCCATCTGCCCTGAGGAGACACTCCACGCCTTTCAGAGTGGAGATTATTAACATGCCCCCTGCTTTCATTGCTCAGGAAGCATCCGAGAGAGAAGTTTCTATGACCTGTCAATTATGATTGGGACTTAGAACATATTCCTCAAAGCACTGCTTCAGAAAGACATTTTTAATTTACTTAATCCAACGTGGTTTGGGCGATACAAAAGCCAGTGGGATAATGGAAGTTCTGTTATTTCTACACAGCATTTGAAAATCCTGCATGACTTCTTGGAGAACATGCCAGGCACGAATTCCAAGAAAGAGGAGCTCTGTGCAGAACGGGACCCAGCTCAGCCCAGCATTTGTGCAAAGACCTGTCGGCCTCTTCCACTGTTGCTGCTCCTCCGTCTTTATTACACACCTGATTTAACTTGATCGCTTCTATATCGGCTACTGAAGAAAACATACGACTCCCACAAAAGATTCATTGCTCTTGTATCATCTTTTCTTTTAGAAACATTCATCTTCCTAGTGTCTATTATTGAATTAGATAGAAAAGATGGTGAAATTAATCAGCTTCTTCAAATTATGCCCATAAGCAATGACTACGGGAAGAAAAGTCATTTAAATTTTAATGTAGAATCATGCAGAAAATATTTTAACAAGATGGCATCAAGATGAAGGAAGCAGAATCTGAAATGCTCAAAAAAAATAAAAAAAGGAAATAAAACTCCTCCATTTTATATGCAGAATGAACCTGAGTTCCCAGAGTGTTCCCCACCTGTATATATTTCTGTTTCCCAATTAATATTCAGGTTTTCTTGCAGGGCAAGCTGCCAACAGATATAGTCCATGCTGCATGACTGTGCTGCTGCTCTGCAAAAGTGAATCTAAAATGAGTTTGGATAATAGTTGCTCCCTGGTAGAGGATGTCACCATAGCCTACAGAAAACACCAGAAAAAGAGTCCTAAGAACACAGGTGAGTGCTGGACATAACGAGTCCATGAGAAGTAGCCTGGATTCAACACGCTGTGTAAGTTAGCTCAAACCATTAATTGAGGCTGTATGCAGTTAATTTTTCACTTGAGTAAAATATCCATAATTGGAGAATGACTAAAATAAACCTTGTGTAAGGTTTCCCCAGACTAACTCTGGACTGAAAAGCAAGATCCTATTTTGTACAGTTTACTTCTCCATCAGTTTGAACAATCATGCAAAAATCAGGAAAACTGCGTGTCTTCTCTGATGTTTGGATACGGGTACACTGCTAAACCTTTTAAACCTCCCCACTCTTGTGGCTGGCACAGTTCCACACTAGTTCCACTAGTACCTGTTTTCCTCAGTGAGAAATGATCAGTCTAAAGGTCAGCCACGTGCTTTATACTGTCAAACATGCTGCCTGCATTTGGATGCCTTTGGATCCTGGTTTATGCCTGTTGTGGAGGCTCGGAGGAGGAAGCAAATTGTAGAGTCCTTGTTCCTTAAGCACACACAGCTCAGGTTCGAGGCCAGCAGCCTTTGCAATGTCAAATCTAAGCACTACACGTATGCATCATTGCAGCTACTCCGGATGCTCCAGCTGAACACCATGACCAAGCAGCACGTATAGGCCTTTATAAGGCCATAGAAACCCATAGAACAAACTCACAATCCTACAGAAGTAAATGGCTTTTGATATTGAATCTTTCAAGGACTGAACACATTACTGATAGCGGGCCATTCCCCTGCAGTAATAGAAGATTATAATGTTTGTGATAATGTCAGAGGGCTCGATGTGCAGCATTAGCCAACGCAGCAGCCAGCAGTAATGTACGATGCCGTTCAACTCATTTTCAAGGCTTACTCACTTCACAACAGCCTTCGATAAACTGCAAATCCAGTTTAACAGCTGAGCTGGGCAATCAATCATTTGGAAACAAGATTCAGAGCATTCCTGGTGAACACACGGAAGGCAATTAGATGCCACGGATTGTGAAATAATATTGGTGGGAATTCTTCTCCCTCATCTGATTTATTTCTGTCAATCTGCAGTTTATATTCTGTGTCATGATTAACTCCTTTATCCTGAGATGACATATAAATGTAACACTGGCATTATTAAATGCTTCTGAAAGTAAATCTGGACCTCACAATTGCTAAGGAAATTGATTAAAGAGAGTTAGCTAGCACCGCTAATTTGCAACTGGCTATTTTAATGACAGACTGATAAAATGAAATGCTAGGCTTGAGAATAAAACTCAGTTTGTATAATGTGCTAACTTGTACAAAACACATTTGCATAAACATTTGTAGGATAAAATGAGTCCTTGGGCAGTTCAGAACATTTAGACTGGCTCATTTGGAAGAGAGGCTAGACAGAAATACAGTGACGGCACTATTAAATTATAGAGTGAATAATATCTGTCAGAAGTTTCTATTTTGTTCAACTTGTTTGTCAAGTTTTAGCAAATAATTCTTTGACTATAATTCCGTTTCAATATCATAAATTTAATTCATTTGAGAGACTTCGTAGAAGCAAGGAACATGATATTCAAGGACAAAAGAAGTGAGCGAGTTTGGATACACACAATTCAAACAAGCAAGAAGCAAATAAATAACAATTGGATGGAAAATCCAAGAGAGAGGATAATTCCTCTAGCAGCCAGAGTTTCAGGAACAACAGGATGATATTAAATAGAAACCTTTTAAAACACAGGTTTGAATATATAATAGATTTTTTTTTCCAGAAGAAAGGGACAGAAATATATCTGAGCCAATCAAAAGATAAAATCTGCATTGATTGCTGTACAGAAGAGCAGACAGCACTGAATGCCTATACTCTCACAAACACATTCCACAGACTTATAAATAGCTCTGAAAAACTGATTTAGGGTGGAGAGAGAAAAGAAAAAAAAATTTTTTTTTTTTTTGCTTGGGAAGTTAAAAGAAATCTGAAATGATCTTTATTTTAAAATATATTTTTTGTATTATAATAATAGAGAGATTTTTAATGGAAACCTGGCAAGTGGACTGGGTTTACTACCCATCAGTGGGTTGGAAGCACGCTCACAGCCCTGGAAACTGATTATTCACATGCTGAACCCTACGCAAATCTACTGACTATAGGTAAGTAAAAGGTGAAATGTGGTAGTTCAGGAATTTCAAAAACACAAAGCAAAAACATGGAGCAAAGGAGTGGCCTAAGAAGTGATTAACAACTACCTGATATTTGGGATTTCCATATATTCATGTAAAAACACTATTTATAGACAATGTGAAATTATATTTTACAGAAGTGTTTGCATATAGGCAAAAGAAATAGTTTTGATATACAGTATCTATGAAAGATGTAGTTATTGGGATCTTTTGGGGTAATTTTTGATTTTCCTGAGACCTTAAATTCTATGTCAGGCAATTTTAAAATGACATAAAGTTTAAGTCAGTGAAAGTCTGACTCAAGATTACGGAAAATTACAGTCATATTACATTGTACAAGGTCTGTATTAAATTCTTTGTTAAGCTCTTGTTAGAAAAGAATTGCAAACACTAATCTTTATAGGCAAATTTCTAATTTATAGATTAATCTAATCTACTGATTCTAGATATAGACCTCTCCTAGTTGAGAACTGTGCTTAAAGTCTTGTTAGAAAACAGATATTCTTTTCATCTGCATAAACATCACCAGCAGTTGCATTTGATAAAGGCTGAGACCAGTTTTCTCAAAAACCCATCAATCTCATTAAATGCCAGTATAATCTAGGCTAAAATTTAAGTCCACAATATTCAATGCACTCTGAACAGGAACAAAGGGGAGCCACTGCTCAAATCCAGTGCAAAACTCTCATTACTCCACCAGGTACCTCCACAGTTAATAGCTGATCAGCCACAGGCAAAAATCTCTGACTTAAGTCCAACGCAAAGGAGAAAATTAGATTCCAAATAAAATCCTTAGGTCATTTTCCTCCTACTGTCTAAATATGAAAACATTTTAGCAGCCGCAGAAACAAATGGAAGATTAGAAAGTTGGAAGATAGAGGACTTAGTTGTATTTAAAGGGTCCTACTGTAGACAGGGAAAGAATTCAACTTCCTTTCAAAGCAGATTACAAAGGCTGCCAGTGTTATGTCTGCAGACAAGACTGTTACAGCAAAGATCATGGAGCAGAAAGCATCAATGTCAGCTTTCCATCTATTGGGAATTTGTTTTTTTTTTTCATAAAAAAAATGATTTTTTAGCAGCACAAACAAGCCATGAAGAGAAAAGAAGGCTGGGAACAAAAAAAATGGAGCAATGTCCAGGGCAGTTTGCAAATTGAATGGGGCAATTTAGTGAAAGCTCTTTAAAAAATGAACAGGTAAGGAAACAGAAAAGTTAATAAAGATATTAGAATATCACTAACATTTGGATAAAAAGGGTACCCTGTAATGCCCAAAACAAACCTCAGAGGAGAGATGAAGCCTTTCAAAGTGCTTGCACGGAGCAAGAAAGCCGAAGACATTAATTACTGTCAAAATACAAAAACTGTGCAGGTTGTAATTTTGTTCCTCTTTGGTTCCATTTATCTTTTTAATTTTTACTTTATGACACCAAGAACTCATCTGCCCTCTAGATGACAAGGGACACGATCCACTCACACTCACTCTGGAGAAATGAAAGGCACCTTTCCATCCATTGACCACTTTCAGACCAACTGCTTCAAGAGACATCTTTTCCTAGCACAAACTCACAGGTCGGTTTTTACAGGACTCTTTCCAAAATTCATGATTTCCAATAAACCAAAAAAAAAAAAAAAAAAGGCCACAGAAGTCTGTGGTGCTGAAAGGTGCCCTTTTCTCTGCAATACTTCCTTACACGTGTGTGTAAATGTATAGAGCTCCCTTTTTTTCTGCCTAACGCTCACAGGGATCTGTCTCATCATGAGGAGTTTATGGCTGTTGGCCACCAAAACCCTTCCACAAACTCTGATCTTCACTGCCCTTCTCAGGAACCTCACACAAGGCTTTGGTCAGATTAATTACTTTGTCCTATTCAAATCCTTCCTCCTTACCATAGATCACCTGCATTTTGCTCAGTGCCTTTCAGAATATATTCCAGCCTATTTTCTGCTTGAGAGAAAAAGGCTTGGCTTTCAGAGAATTTCAATTTGAAAATTTTACCTCCGCTGATCAGCCTTCTATAAAACATATTTTTATAAATTTCTTAGTTGCAACATACGAAAAGTAACCACAATTGGCTTTTGTTTAGCTGACAGATGTACAAAAACTCAAAAAATACTAATCACAATTTCTTTAGGAAAAAAAAAAAAGCAGATCCCTGAATACAGACAATTATATTAATAAGGCAGCAACACCAAGCAATATATCGAAGCACTGAAGTTCACACACACTTGAGATTTGCAGGCCTTGTCAAATAGCTTGCTTCTGGCTATCTTCAGTCTTGTAAAATTTTCACATTAATTTTGGGCAGCATGAATTATCCCACTTTTCAAAAAGAAATCCTTAGGGCATTTTAAACATGCTTGAAAATAAATAATTAATGCATTGGACACTATTAATTAGCAAAACTCAGAACGGCTACTGTTACAGATTCTGAAAAGTTTTTCTGAACTTGTCAAGCTGTTAATAATGAATAGGCTGGAAATGACCAATTAACACAGTTAAATAACAACAGTTATAAACAGTGAAAAATACTACTTTTCTTTTCTTTTGCTCCTCCTAAAGCCATAGTGACTTTGCTACACTAGCCCTGACACTTCCCTACCAGGAACACGGGTTTACAAATTAATGGGATCTCCACTGGTCTAGGCCTATGGAACTGAACAGAGCACCTACTCATGACACCGTTCAAAATTTAAGATATTTACCTTTTAAAGCTAAAGGTAACATTTGATGCTGTAGATTCATAAACGTCTTTATTTATACCCACAATTTTGAAAATCAGAGTTCAACTAGGTTATATGTTGGTAATATATAAAACAGAAGGACGGCTTCTATTCTCTACGGTTTTAAGATCAAACCTGATTTGTCTTCCAATCTCAGCGTTTTCTAATCAAAAGGCTTTCAGCACTGTCTCCCGTACTGCCAGGCTCAGGACTGTGACCAGCAGCACTCAGTCCAGAGTTTTATTAACAGAAAGTAACTTGCAATAGTGTCATCTCAAGAGGATCTGGCAGAGAGGAAGATGCAAACCCAGCCATTAGCACTATTCCGTCTCTTTCCTTCTTCCTTCTACAAATTAATAAATATGGTAAAAGAGATATTTATACAAAATTGACTGTTAAAGCATTTGAGACTTCCTGTTTTATCAATATTCATCTTCTAGCAGCTTAAAAATTGTTCCAGCTTTTATGCCCTTCTGGTGTGGCAGACAGCATCTACTTGTCAGTCTACAAAAACTGCAGTACACTGAGCAATAATATTGTTGTTGCACTACCAGTTCATTTATTCATGAACTGCAGAGGGAAATAAGCACGTGGAATGTATATAAATTTTCAGTTCACAAGTTACTGCCATCAAGGGACAGCCCTAAGTTATGCACTACCTTTAAAAAATTGCTTTTTTCAGGAATGTGTGCATTGCATCTAATGAGCAAACACCTTGGTCTCGTTCTTTTGAAACAAAGCATTCTTGTGCTGCTGGGGGCTCACACGCCGCGTGACACGTTCACCAAAAACAAGAATCACCTAGAAGTTTTCAAATAAACATGTTCAACTTTCTGCTTTTTTCTGCAGGACTCCAACTTTTTATTTCAAGTATCCACTGGCCACTCTTGCACTAACTTCAAATACTTTCAGGACAGGAGATGCCAGGCACTCGTGAGGGAGAAGGGCAGACCAGGTCTTCCTAATCATGGTGAAATTAGGGATTGCACCAAGGTGCGACCATGACCAGGCCAGCACAGGCCTGAGCTACACCCCTAAAGTTAATTTTTTTTGCTGGTTGCTGAATTTGCCAGTCACGGATCCTCACAGGTATTCTTTGGTATGGCCACTATTTTGTACATGGTTAGTTTGCTTTAAGATCTGATAGTTATTACTAAATTCAGTTAAAATATCTACTACTTTTATGAACCTTCCCTTTAAACACATAACATTTGAAGTACTTATGTTTTCCTTGGATGTTACAACATGGCAATTTCCGAAAAAATGCCTGACATCATAGTGATTTGCTGTCCACTTGGGCATTTTTTGAAGTGACTAACCAAGATTCAATGCTTTATGTTAGCTCTGAGGTCTGACAAAAAATGTTTAAGTCTTTGTGATAACATCCTGAAAATACAGGGTGAATTAATGTATAATGCTTTGAATCAATAAAAGTATAAATCTGTGTTTTTTAATATCTTATTATGAAAAGGAATTACAAATACATAGAATTTTCATATTAAACATTGGTGAATCAAATAATTCATCTACAGCCAAGATATACTTGGAAAGCATTTATACCAAAGATCTAATGCATTTTAAAATATGATAAACTGTTCAAACACTGAAACTCACAACCAAACCATAATCACAAAGTCTGAATAAATATAAAGACTTCAAACATATGATTTGAAGAATTGATTTAGTTATGATGAAATTATGAATTATCTATGGCAAGCAGTAAGGGTGATTTCTGAAAAAGTAAGGGTAAAGTACGCAACTCTGTACAGAGAAAGTAATAACAATGAAGAAGAAAGAGATAAAAGTACTTGATCTGCTGCATCTGTTTAAAATTCCCAACAACAAATTAATTTAATTTAAAATATTTTATAGATACTTTATCTATTCGTTAATTCTTCACTTAGATTTCAGTATGCACTGATTATTAAAACTGGTTATTGAGCTCATTCTTTAATCTAAGAAAACCAAAATAAACTGATAAGAAATGTGATGAGCATTTATTTATTTTCTTTTACAGTTGCATTTCTTTTAATGTAGTTATCAAAGTGTTACCATTACTGCTTTATGTTTTTCTCTGTCCCTCTCATGCAGAAACATGCACAAAAATGGAGGAAGAGAGAGATGACGAAAACTTCTGGAGTAGTTGACATCTGATCTGAATTCTGATTACCACCTGCTGCATCGTTTAACTAGAAACAAGGCCTAAAATCTCTCTAGGGAATATATGACTGTGATTTAGCTAACTGACATCTGGATGCTCTACATAAATATAGCTGAAAGAACATTTTCCTGGCAGTTACAAGCCCGACTGATAAAGTAAGCAGTTTGAGCATTAAGGCTTCAGGTGGCTCATTACATCTCTATTGACAACTCAAATATTTTTCCTCTCCATCTCAACCCAGTTTCCAGGCAAACTCTCTGCAGCAGCCACAGCCCAGTGCTGGGACCCGCTTGGGAAGGAGGTTCCTGCTGCCTGGGGAGATGCCCACTGCAGGCCGACCTCCTGCGAGGCAAGTGCACCTATCCGAGTGTTTCATAACGGATCTGGCCAAGCCATAACAAGGGCCTTTCACAAAAGCAATTCTACAGTTTATCTTCTATTCTATATTTTGCCAGTGCAGTAAAGACAGTAGGAGTTTCAAAGGCATAGAGAAGAAAAATCATTGCAACAACCTGTCTAAAATGCTGCAACCTCTGCATGCTTTGTTGATGGTTCGTTGTCACTGTGATACTCAAATATTGGTGAATACAGTAGAGTAGAGCGAATATTTTTTGACTGACACTCTGCCCTTGACTAATTAATCCAGAACATAACTGTTCAAAAAATTCAATGTAGAAAAAAAAAAACATTTTTAAATCAACACCATAGTGCTTAGTAGGAAAAGGGACAAAGTAAAATAAAGGAATATCCAGGATAAAAGTTAGCTAATGAAAAACTTAAGAGTTAAAAATATTTTAAAGAAAGTAGAATTACAACAAGCACCTGTTAAAATATAAAATCTTGCATTGCTAAATCATCAAAACTTACAGCTTATGAAACAGATGCTTGGATCTGGCATTTTTGTGATATAGCTGAACTTTCCCTTCCTGTACAAATTCAACGAGCATAAATAGTTTCATTTTCTAAATTAACTACATAGGCTAAATAAAATAAATGAAATTTATCCTCTCAAATCAAAGAAAACCAGTTAAATGCATTACGGATTCAGTAACAACTGCAGCATTGGCACTCCACTACGCTGCTACCCAGTTTTTATAAAATTAAGAGATACATTCAGGAGCCTTAATATGATAATGCATTAATATAATAGTGCACTGTCTCTCAATATCACTACAAGACAACTTATGAAATGCAAAACAAAATTAAGTTGCAACATTACCTGTTTCAATCTAATTTGTTAAATCTCGTTTAGTCAAGTTTGCAAATTCTTTTCTGCCAGCATCAGCTATTTTGGCTGCCAGTTAGTAACTATGTTGCTGCTGCTGCAAGCAAAGGTGAAGCAACGGGCACCATTAGGGTGCACAGACCTTTTCTTTTTGGCTTCTGCAAATACGTGATTTCAGCAAAGGGCTGCTTAAGTAGATGAGGGCCTAACTACTGGAAAGAAGTCCTAATAGATTGGATATGAGTCAAAGACTGTAATCCTCTCATTTACTGAAAAGCTTCCAGAACTTTGACTACTGTAGTTACTTTCTTACATTAATATGATCCGTATGCTTAGAAGAACAGGATGAAAAATCCTAAAAGCCGCAAAGTGATTTGCAGAGTGTTCCTGGAGTAGGCAATAGTATCTGTGAATAGATTTAACCGGGAATTTTTTCCTTAGTCTGGGGAGAGTATTTTTACAGTAGTACCAGAACACACTAACTTTAAGTAGATTTTCTCAGGTCTGGTTAAAAACACAATGGTCAATTTAGGTTAGTTTCGTCTGTAGTTTGATCAGTTATTTTCTCCAGTTACAAAGCCGCTTAAGAACTTCTTGTCTCTAAGCTGCAGACCCAAGGGTAGAGCAGATAACTAAAACTGACTGGGTTAAAAGAAATAAAAATCAGGTGAGTGCCAAAAGTTTAAAAAACTGTTCAATTCTTTCTTTTGCTTTGCTATTCTGGAATTGTTCCACAAACATCAACAGCAGCAGAGCTAAGTGGCGATACTGAAAACATGTCGTGCAACGGCCAACAGTCTATAGAAAACGCAGGTAATCAGGAGCTGTGATGTTTCCTTCTCTGTGCTGCAACTATTTATTCAGTCGTGCAGTGAAATGGGCAGGAAAACTGCTTGAGGAAAAAAAAAATGGTTAGTTTGCCAAATTACAGCATTGTAGTGGCTCCGATGAGAGCTGAGGTGACCCAAGGGCTCACTGATGCCAAAAGGAGCAGTTCGGCTCTTCCTTGCTTTCTCTCTCACACTGGTTGGGCTCTCATCATCTGACCTCTTGGAGAAGTGGTTGAGCTTTTTGTAAGCAAAGAACCAGTTCAGCAAAAAGCAGCAGCGTGACAAGTGCAGGAGCCAGCACAAGAGAAGCAGCAGGAGTGCCTGGACCAGGGGCTAAGAGAGCTGAAGCCCAGTAGGAAGCAGCAAGCTGTTAGCTGAACTCCGAGGCGGCATAAAGCTTCATGCTTCAGGACCTAGGTTAAACTGCTACTGGAACAATTCATTATTTCAGGCACGCAAGCTCTTCTAGGGACATGAAACAGAAGTAGCTAACTTCATTTAAATACAGGTTGGGAACAACTGTCAAGAAGAACAAGGTCAGCATGTCTTCCCTTGATCACTGCTGTAAAGTACAAACTGCTTTTATCTTTTAATTTGTTGAATGGATTAATATAACTAGTCAAATTTGTCAGCCTCCACAGGACAATGAGAAGCACATGTATGTGAATGCATGTTGGAAAATGATAAGAAGACGAGCTGTCATTTCATCAAACTCTGCAGGATCCATAGCATTTATGTCCAAGTTATGAATTCTCAGACTCATTTTGAAGCTTCCTGCTATGTGTCAGATGTGAAGGTGACCTCATTTGCACTGAAGCACAGAGCTTGATTTCAACAGTACTTTTGGTCTGATGAAAAGTAAGATAAAAGAACTTCTGCCTTCAGCCACAACAACAGACCACTGCCATGCTCCAAGGAACAACACTCAAAATAAAAGAAAAAAAAAGGAAAGGAAAATAGAAAGTTCATAGCTGGCACTGCCTCGAGACACCTGCTTTTTCTGTTTTCACAATATAACCCAAAATATTTTGTTTTCATGTTAATTCTTAATAAGAACACTGATAACCTCCACAAATCTTCTTATAAAAAAGACTTACCTGCAAGCTGGGGTCAGATGCATTTACATAAATGAATGAATTAACCCCATTGGCTTGAATGTGGTATCTAGTATTGTTAAATGCACCATCTCTGTATCTCTAAGACTATTAAATAAATCTCCTAGAACGTCCTGAAACCAAAGAAAGGAATAGAAAGTCAGAAGAATTGAGCTCTGTTCCTCCACCTGGTCTTGATTTCTTAAGAGATCTTAGCAAATCACTACCTCATTCTTCACTTTCTGCCTCATAAAATTGAGAAAAACATGATATATATCTGACATCTCTAATAGGAAAACCACTTTAGAGAAGCTTTTTGACACAGGATGAAAGATTGTACTTTGCCATACAGAATAGCTGTATTACCTGACATGCTCGTTATGCACTGTCGGAGAGCAACAACTTCCAGCATCTTTTTCTCCTATTATCACTCACACCTTGACTCTGTTCAGTAATTACGGACGGAATTTTGTAGATTGCTTTCGTGACTTAGGGAAGTAATTCCCTGTGAAATCTGGACAAACCCACTTTGTGATTTTCCAGGGTTGCTTTAAAGAGTCTTATAGACATTTGGACAGGGCTATTCTAATGCTGTCCTCTCATCCCACACAGTCTCAAAAGTTGTCACTATTTAATAGCTTGAGCATTTCCCATTCTAAAAATGGGAAAAGAACCCAAAAGAATCATTTCCCCTGCCTGGCATCAGTAAACAGCTCGCACACAAGCAGCATTCACTGTACAGATGTAATGATTTGTGATTTCTAACCTAATCTGTGTTTTTGGGTGGCATCTCGGAGCCAGCCCTGCTTTTTGCCCTGTTGTCTCTGTTGTATAGGCTGCACAGAGGCACAAAGATAAGATGACCACATTGTGAACGTTACATGCTCGTTTTTGCTGAACACATTAGGCCAGCTCCCCTGGCTGTGCTTACAGCTATTGGAATTTCTCTAGCGAATCCAAATGATTTCTGGCACACTTCAGACTCACTCTCCTTCAGCAGAAATTGGCCTGCCTATTTTAGAAACAATCAGAAAGCAC
The DNA here is from genome assembly GCF_000705375.1 of Tinamus guttatus. The sequence continues at coordinate 120,313 of NW_010577073.1, read as the reverse complement.
CAACCACACATTTATTTGACTACCTGACCTGCCCTTCAGAGCAGTCATTACCATGCAGAATAATGACGTTCCGCAAAGAGGAAAGGGCCGTTCTCAAAAGCCGGAGGTGCTTTGGGGAAACATTTCGGCGTGCCAAACAACGCTGTTCAGCCAATGAACTGACATCACTCCTAAAAATACTTCTTTGTATGTCAGGGAAAATTGTGCCCAGACACACTATACAAGGAGGCTGTATGTTACTTGGGGGTGGCAGCCAGCCGAGTCTGCTATCCCACTACCCATCTGCTTCTTCCACCCTGCCAAATCTTCAGACCTTTATTAAAAAAGCAAGCCCTGAATTATGCAATTTGCCAGACTGGGCCCCTTTCCTATGACTGCTGCTGACAGTGTGTCATGCTCTCGTCTAGAGGAAGGGGAAGAAAAGCTTCTCCTCCTAAGACTGTCTCTGAAGATCAGCCAAAATAAGTGAGAATTGAAAATTCTTGGAATGTGGCTCATGGCTCCTTGTACCTCAACTTCTTCAGCTCCTCAGGTCAGCATATTCTGACATTTTCCTCAAAATGAAAATCATTATAGAGAATAACCTAGCTAAGTGCAGAGGCTGCCAACAGAACTACTGTTGAGGACACTGACCTCAGCACGCACGCGCTGCCATGTCGGGCCGTGGAGAACTTGCTCCAGCAGAACAGGCAAACTGCAGAATCAGCCAATGAAGGAGCCAAGGTTTCTCTTCACCAGAGGCACCATTTGCCTTCAAAACTCATCCAATGTGTGCCTAACCCTACATTTAACTTTATTTTCATGCTGTGAAAATCGTCTCTGGGCAACAGAATATTTTAGATTTCGAAATGATTCCAGAAAGCATTAGTTTCCAAAGACTTGCAGCAAAATAAAGACTTGGAAGCATTCTTGTTTAGGGCATTTCAGCATTACAGTTTGTCCTTTTGGCCACTGCTAAAGAGCATGAATGCAAATACAGGTGAATATCTTGAAGAAATACTGTACTACACGAATGTTATATGAAACATTTGCAAGTATTTCTAGGTGATTTTCAACTTATATTTTTGTTTCAAGTAATGTGTGCTGCAAAATTTATACCAGCTTCATGATAGTATGCCATACAATACGAATACACATGGCAGAAATGCACTACAGAGAACTTGAATTCACTCTTGATTATTATGGTGTTATATTGTCTGTCTTTGCCATATTGCATTTTTATCAAAATAAAATGCTAATAGAACAAAAGAATCTGTATGAAGACTGCAAAAGAGCACAGTAAAACATTAAGTATACTCCAAACAGACTAGGCTACAACTGGAACACTTCATTTTTTTATATAATTTGCTGTTCTAGGGAATACACAGTGGACTGTCAAGACTAGTACCTATTACATCATACTAAGTTCGTCTCATTTCAGATTTTCCGTTAGTTAAAAGCTTAGGCTTAAGGATCAGGAGAAAAAAAAATGAAAGTAACTCCCTTGAATAAACAACATGCACTCTGGGGCCAAGATAATTTTACTGTGCACTTGTTATTTAAATGAGTGCAATGTCTCCATATGGCCATATGGATGCCAGATATATGTTATATACTCAAGGGGCAATGAAGGGTTTAAAGTACATATGTTAACAAAGAATGCTGAGTTGGCACCCATGCATTACTGCCTTCACTATAGTGTATAGTAGTATATCCTATTTTTGCATTTTTTTTTATTTTTCCTGAAACTATTTTTAAAAACTAAAAAGCACCTACGGAATTCATAGAAACTTTACTTTATAATCAGAATATTTCATGAGTTACAGCACTTGAAGAACCCCACGGTTTGCTGTCAGTTCCGATATGGCACATTCTACTTCATCTATGCTCTCCAAAGTGAAATCAAAACCAAATTCCACATATAAAACTTTAAATATTAGTTATATCCAGAATTCCAAGACAAGCTTCTTAGTATTAACACTTCTCATTTATTATGATGCTATGTTAATTCATGCCAGATGGAGACTATTCAAATGTTCATGACTTGTACTTGTCATGAACATATGCTCCTAGAATAATGGAGTGGTTTCTTAGCAAACAACATCCCATATTTAAAGACCTATGATGAGGCTCATAACAGAAAAAACATAAACAGAGAAGGGCACAACTGGAAAAGGAAAAAATCTGGTTCTTTACGAGCTACAGGGTTATGGAGGGTAATGGATTCTTTGCCATCTCCTACCTGTAATCAGGGGAGACATTTTTAACCTATTCCAACTTGCTGAAAAGGAACTCTCTGTACTTTCCAAACTCTTCATAACAGAACAATTTTCTATACCTAGCACATGGAAGAAAGTGAAACAGACTCACATATTAGACCTTCAAACAGTTGACCCCGAATTGCAAAATAAAATAAATAAAAAATAAGTGATTATAAGACTACATTTGGAGAAAACAAGCACCAAAGGAAACTCACAAAAACATAAGCATTTCCTCTGAGAAAAAGAACTTGATAAGGGAAGGAAATTGTAACAGGAGCAAGAAAAGAAACAGCAATAAATGAGCTGAGCAGGTCAATTGCGGATTGCACCAACCATTTTAAGCCATAATTCCAAACATGCAGAGATGTAAGGAATCATAAAAGCAGTTTTTATGCTCACACAAAAGGAGTTAATCATCTCTGACAAATATTTACATTTAAAGAAAAGGTCTATTTAAGATAGTGAATTATGTCTCTATCCCAAGCTTCCAAAGGCAAAGCAAAAGTGAGAGAGAACAGAGGGGCTGGTGCTATACGGGTAAAGAGCAAGAGTTTGGAGTCCTATTCCTACAGCCAACCTGTAGCAGGACCTCACATCAGCTCCTCTTGCATCCTCGGCACAGACCCCTTGAGATTTTACTGTAATGGGCACCTCAAAACAGAGACGTACCCCCATGCAGTTTGTCCACATGTCACAAAGTTTAATTCCACCCAAATAGATTACTAAACTCGCAGGGTTTAAGGATGTTCTTGAGGGTATTAGAAAAGTAATGCAGCTAGTTTTTTTACCAGATATTCTTACTTAATAGGCCTGGCTCGTCTTCCTGGCAGACTGTCAAAGATTGCTGTTTTCAGAGGCAGGACAATTTCCAGATACCTGTTTATATTTCAGGGGCTGCCCAAACTCATTTTACTGTCTAATCATAGTCTAGTAATATGCGTATTCTAGTAATACGTGTCCTCCCTTAGACTGCTCAGGGTCATAACGTTGTCCATTCTGGAGCTGCAGATGAGGAAAAGGAAGAGGTAGGAACTAAGGGATAAATGAAATGTGTAGATCCTGAATTATGATGACAGAATGAGCTTCTGCAGCACTGAAAAGACTGTTACAATATTTATCAAGTTCTGCCAGTAGTAATGGCACCATGTTTCCTCCTGTATGCTCACTCGATGTGCATAGAAAATGAAAACCTGTTGGATGAGATAATAAAATGTGCATGTGTTCTGCCTGATAGCAGTAGCCCTGGTGATAATCCCATGAATTCCCAAAATATGTTCCTGCATGATTCAGAGAACAAATATTACATCCTGCACAGAAGAGGAGGAGGAAAGGAAAGGGTAGTAGGAATGACCAAAACCTCAAGCCCCCCAGAATATTAAAAAACCTCCGGGCAACTCTGTTTCTTTCAGAAAAAAAAAATAACAAAAGCAATCAAGCACTAAAGAAGCCTTTTGTCAGATGTCACATGAAAATCCACATCGCTCAATAAAATGCACGGGGGTTTTGTCTCCATCATATATGCTTTTTTGTCTTTTGCAAGCATGGAGAATCTCCAAACACGGCCAAGACAGGTCAGTTGTGCTCCTGAATACAAGGGATGGCATTGCGAGGAATCCTGAACATATTTTTTCTCCAAACTGTATAGCTGTTGTACTGATAAAACCTGAAGGTTGCAATCATTTTTGTTCTTATGTATATTTATCCCAGACTTAAAAAATGGTTTCTTTCCGTCTTTCTCTTGTTGGTCTTCTTAGAGACTGGGAAAAAATACTAAAATGTTGAAAATATTTTGCTGGTGAGCTAAGGTTACTTATGTCTAGAATGTGGATGTGTTTGCACGTATGACATATACATCCATATATGTGCATAAATATAAATATATACAGCCTTAATTTAACAGATAGTACTATGCTTTTGGTTACAAAACAGAAATTTAAAGCATACCCTAAAGCTACTGTGGCTAAGTAGAGTAAGAAAGAAAGAAATACATCCTTTGGGTTGTGTTTTTTTCCTCAGCGATTTGTTCAATTGCTTTTTACCACACACAATTTAACTTGCCCTCTTCTTCAGTGACAAAAGACAAATCAAAAACTGTCAGGTATTTTAAACTGTGATCTGCACTTCACTTTGAGTTTGAACCACAGCTCAAAATCATTGGACTCTGGCAAAAAATAGTGCTTTTCCCACATACCTCACAAAATTAATCTCTCCTAGAAGTACATGGATTCTGCCTAATTAAAAAAAAAAAAAAGGGACAAAAACAGGAAATAAGTCTTATAATGACATAATGCATATAAACAACCCAAATGGCAATAAAGGGTGACACCAGTGGTCACCCACCCAACCATTTCACAGTTACTCTCATTTTCTCTTCAAACCAGTACCCATTCTGACTCCTCTTTTAAAGCCTTTTTTTTTTTTTTTTTTAGAAACTCTCTGTTTTGCCAATGCAGTTCTCAGAATGTTACCCTTGTGAGGGTGATGTATTCCCTGACCTTTCTCTCGTTCTGATTTCCACACTGAATCGAAGCTGAAGCTGCTTGCCACCCTCTCGCAGTCTCCTCCTCTTCCAGGATGGATCTCCTACATCTCCCCTCTGAAGTGCACTCGCTCTTCCCTCCCTATTGTACCACCTTCTGGGTGTTAACAAGGACATAACATACTAAGGAAGAAAAATTACACGTCTCTGCAAGTGATGTGCAAGCATTAAACCCATCATACAAACCTGACAGATCAGTAGCAGTTGTCTATCTATTATGGGAGCAGTAGGAATGCCCTGTAGCAGGAGATACTGGCTTCAAAACTATTACAGTAGTGATCGCATAGTGAAAGTTTTGAAGCATTTAATAGAATTTAGGAAAAAAACTTGCAAAATCAATGCTGCTTGAAAGACTCATTTCTACTACTTCAACGACATTCTGTAGGACTTTTCCTATCATCGATGAATATCGAGGTTGCACTAAAGGAAAAATATTCCAAAGGACAGGCCACTCTGAAAACAAAATCCTTTATAGAGTGGCATAAAACAACTCTACACTCCAGTCGAGAGTAGGGTGACTTCCATCTTCTATTCAGCGAATAAATCGGTGTAGCCAAGCACAATGAAAAGGAGACAAAGGACACTCTGCACTTGATGTGAAATAAACTTCCCCTACTCACATTGGTATTCCTACTGCTGTTCCGAGAGTGGAGCGAGGTTTTACTGCACCACTTGCCTAGATTAAGAATGTCTCAATCTACATACTTATCACTGAAAACCATGATTCCCCCAGGGGAACACAATGGGAGTACATGATGTTAATTAGCCTTATGGCATTGTGCTCCAGTTCTATGCTCAGTACACCACTGTTGATGCATTTCCAATGCTTATTTCTTCAACCTTTTATGGAAAGGATCTGTACTTACTCAACTTGGAGTATATTACTTTCCCATAAGGGAAAAAGACTCATGTAAAACGTACCAGTCTGAAGTGAATACCACCCAAACATTCATGCTCTGTTCTTTCAATAGCCTTTCTTTTTATGTTCTTTTTTTTTCCTAGTGTCATGTGAAACTGCTTGACATGTTTTGTTTGGCTGGTTTTTCAAAGACAGTAAATTTTACTCTCCATCCAACTTTTAGGCCCCTGCAGCCCATTCATCCAATTAAAGAACTGCAGAATGAAAACAGAAAAAGTGCTTTATCGTGCTGCAGAAATATTGTCTCTCAGGAAGGCTGCCCGTAAAAAGCTAACAAATCCATTGTGCAAACTGGTGCATTCCAATAGAATAAAATTGCTCCTCAAAGTCTCTTTATCCAACATAGATTACTGATTCCTGACAGCTGTAGGTTAGCTGAAGGTAGAGTCTATCGAAGGCAGAAAAGCTCTTATTACCTTTTATTATAACACATCTTCCCCCCATAATCTATAAAAAAGCCTCTAGGAGCCCATTCATTTATACACCTCTTCGCTGCCTTTCAGTTTCAATAACGCTGAGCACAATTCAGTTCTCTTTCAGTCCACTGTAGTTTTCACATGTGTTCACATGCTAAATATTCTTAAAATACCCCTGGGAAAGACAGATTGCCATTTATTATTTCAGATGTTTGGAAGCTGCAGTTCTGGCAGTTAGCTGGGAATATTGTTTCAGGCAGCTCTGTTAAAACCTGTAGACTTACCATCCTGCTACATTAAGTGAAATTTATTTTTATGTGTAAGTGCAACATGATACCCATTTAGATATAGCAATAATATAAATAAATAGCAGAGGAAGACACAGCTAAAACTAGCCTGTCAAGGAAATGTCAAACAGCTAGATTTTATGGTTATGTAACTAAGCTTTGAGGAAGTTTACAGAAATAAATGCAGAAGAATAATTATTAACTGCCTTACACTAATGGAAAACTTCAGGATACTGCTTGATTGTTCTTCATAATCCAGTTATTCAAGAGACTCACATAAAGAAGGAAGAATAAGGTAGCTACAGAAGGAAAACAAAAAGAGAGCCCAGGCTTTCAGGCTGCCCACGTACTAAACTGGGAGCGCTGCAAAAAGCCCTTCCCGCTCAGCTCGTCTGCATGAACCCCGAATCCACCACGGATGGAGCTGAAGGATTTCACAGATGAAGCAGCTGTAAAAATTGGTTGCTACAGCCCACGATATGGTGGTACCTGTATGTCTAGGGTAATACATGGGCAGGTATTTCTAAGAAATGTTTTCAGTGCTTTCCTTCTATTTAGGAAATAAAATCTTGCTTATTCTCACGTGGGATTTATGTGCCACCAAACTTCAGTGATAAAACTAGAGAAGTGGAATAGTGAAACATCTGCCAAAGTAAATCATATCCTGATACAGGAGAAAAGAAAAGAAAAGAAAAGAAAAGAAAAGAAAAGAAAAGAAAAGAAAAGAAAAGAAAAGAAAAGAAAAGAAAAGAAAAGAAAAGAAAAAGAAAAAGAAACAATAACCACAATAAAAAAACCCACCCACGTCTTGCAGGCTTTAGATTTAGTAATAATCAAGAAAGATGTTGATCAAAAACCTGGGCTTCTAATTCATATGTAACAAGCAATATTCTTGGCAGAGCTTCTTGCAAAACTGAAGTGAGAGGAAGGAAATGCCATATCTGTATTCTTCACAAATGTCCTCACGGAGCTATCACATACTGGCAAGCAATGCCTTCTTTTTTTTGGTTCCAGCATATTAGGAGTTTTATATTCAGGAGGCTTCTGTAGCCTCTCAGAGACCAATTCTTTTTTTATATTCAAAAGTGAAATGAAAGGCTCATGCTTTTTTCACATAATAGGTCACAGGCATTTCAGTATCCTTTTAAATTAATTTCCTAACTGGCAATTACTAATCTAAAAGTACATATTAGGGTAAGATTAAGCTAAGCACTAACTTAATTGAAATATTATCATTCTTAAGATTTGCTTGCTGTTGACATTTGTCGTTATTTTCTATTAACGGAAAGGTCATTTTTTTTTTACCAACATATCATTATTATTGATTTTATGCATACATCTGGGTCAAGACATTTCACAATTTAACTTCAATCTATAGCAAAAACACTTGGATGCTTTGCCTGAAATTTGTCATTAAGGCTTATGACAAAAACTATTGAAAAATGTATCCACTGAATCCTCCACTCTTTGTTAATTTTTGATCTCTAAATCTCTTCCTAATATATATGAAGGAATACATATGCATACATATAAATATTGAATTTACTAAATTTTCATTCAATGCTTGTATAATAAAGTGATTATTTGTCCATGCATGACTACTTAATCATATAAACTTATATCCAGAATATCTTGACCTCCTACAATGCGCTTTGAATAAAGTTCCAATTCTTAAAAATAAATATGAACTGCTTAGATTTTTTACTTCAAGTAACCATAAATAAGCTTGTTCAAGTAAGAATATATATATATATATATTTCCCATCAATGAATACTGTTAAATATGTATTTGTATATGGTCCTATCTGAGAGTAGCTAATAAATTTTCACTTTCACAAACTAGACAGAAATAGGTAGTTCACCAATTAAATGCTTATTTACTTGCTTACAGTGTGACAAGTTAACAAAGGATTTTCCATTCAATTAGGTAAATTATGTTTAAATTAAGCCCATTAATATCTTTAATGCTAAGACAGGGAGTGAAACCAACAGTGAATTATCAAAAAGAATTTAAAAATATAAAAAAGAACATTCCTAAAAGTAATATTTAGTGTCAACATATTTGGACTATCAAGTCAAACGCTTGCCCAAGGTTGGTTACAGAGCTTAAAAACATCTTCTTAAGCCTCAAGTTGATGTAAGGTACTGTGGCAAATTCTCAAAATAATTTTTGTCTGAGAAAGAGCCTAACTACTTTCCTAAATGCGGAATATTTCAACTCGATTAGATTAAAATAGTACAGGGGCATCCCAGAAATCGGTATACATTAGCATTTGTGGACTCCACAGAAATATTCTGCTGTCATTCAGAGACTTGACTAAGCTTCTGTTTTGATTTTGCCCCCTTCCTTTTTTTTTTTTTTTAGTATTTCAAATACTTTTTCAATTTCAATAACTTTTCAAAGCCCCCTCTGCACTTTGTGCAAGTCACTCATTCATTAGTCCCTTAAAAGAGGCATCTGGAAACCACTTTCTCTCCTTCCAGGTTATCTATAAGGTGAACTTTAAAACAAGTGTAACAACTATGCAGACATTAAATTACAATCCTGTAATTCAAGTATTCTCGAAAGTTAACTAAGTGATAAAACTCTCTAATTCCATACATACTTGTCTGGGAATTCCTGAAGCATTAGGTCCCAAATTCAACAACATACCTCACCTTCTTTCTCCTATTTAGGACCATACATTTTTTTTGTCAAATTTAGGGCTAGATCAACTTCCTATCTTGGGCACAGGATAAAAAATATTCCTCAAAATATATTGTTAATGTGCTTTAGGAACTAAATCTTTCTCTGAATTCCTAAAAAAATGGATTACACACATTACAGTAAAATAAATGAGCACAGTGAATTAATCTGTTACATATGTAATGCTCAAAGCTGGATCTTTCATTGTCTTCAACTAGACTTGTAGGAGAAAAGTTCCTAAGAAAGTCTGCCTACATCCTCAGTGTTGGATGTCAGCTACCAACTGGCCTTATAAACTAATGAGCTTTTTCAGCTAGAAAAAACTTATGACTTCTTAGTCTTTGGGGCTACGCACTCAGTGAACAGGGTCATCGGAGTGACAGTGAAGCAGGAACAAGATGATGGAGTTAATTGTATTCCAAACGTGTGATCACCTCCAGCACCTCACAGCAAGCAGCACTACGGGATAACTTCAGTCAGGATTAAAGAGGATATCTATCCCCTCACATTGGCTCACAGCTTGAGCTCACACTGGAAATCAAAAGCTTTGACAGCCCCAGAAATGTAGCACAAGCTAGGAAGGAGACAACCCAGCACAAAGTGGGGAGACTTGCACAAGTGGAACAGCTCCAAACAGAGTGAGAAGATTGGACCATCTTCCTCATACTTGAGTGCCCTCAAATAGCATTCCCATTTACTCTTGTAGCACAAGGACAGGAGCTCATGTAATGCAGACAGTGTGAGCAGAATAGGAATGATCTGTCTGCTATGGGTGGGAGCAAAAGAGGCTTGAGCCAGGATGTGTTGACAAACTTGAGCTTTGCCCTGACCACGAGTAGTACAGACACAACAAGCTGCATATGCAGACAGCAAAAATAAAAGTACACAGGATAAAACAGTGCAGTACACATAAGTCCATGTTCAATCTTGGTATTAATGCAGAGTATAGACATCCAAAGAATGTGGATCTGTATCCACTCTGTATCCAGGAGCTGCTTGCTTACTGAAACATATAACTGTTTTTGGACTACCTCAAGAACTTTTAAACTGTGTTTTCTAGAGAGGAAGATCTGATATGCACACCAGTACCCTAACATTCTCTCTTCTGCAAGTACTATGTCCATCCAAAAAATGTGAGAAAATTCCAATCCCTTGTATTCCTGTCAGTCTTGAGTGCTGGATACAGGAGGAACATTGATATAACTTTAGTTAAAAGTAAAAAGATTGCTTTGGATAGTGGATTTTATATTTTATATTCAGGGTAGGCAGATTAAATCGCCTTAGAATGAGAAGAGATAACGAATATCCGACAAATGTGGACTTTCACATTATTATGAGATTTACAGTTGATTCTCAGTAGTTCTTCAGCCCATTGTTGTGAGCAGTATGTAGGACATGCAGTTAATCCCCCTTTTTGATATTATTTCTTTCTTTGGCTTCTATTTGCTGCTCTACAATAGGACTTTCTGAAAACAGCTGAGTTATAGATGTATTACCAAGAAACAGGACCATGTGTTGAAAGTGCTAAAACTATTGAAAACAAAACTTGACAGGTATGTTTTGGAAGTTGGGTCTATAACATCATGGCAGTTAAATGATAGCAAGCACAAAAGAACTGTATCTGTGTCCTTATCACACAGCTCAGCTCTGTTTCAGTTTAGCCTTGGCTAGAGCTTTCTCTAGCTTTCTAGGGTTCAATACAGCTGACTTTTTTATTTCTCAGTTTGCTGGAAAGGAAATTTTTTTTCTGCTACCCAGAAGGCCATTTGCTCTATCGAGCAGCAAGGCCTCTGCTGGCATCCTACGCTCTTTTTCTGTTCTGAAAGGGCTCATCAGGGTACAAGATGACACACACCAAGTCGTCACATTTCCTTTTTCTGCGCCTCCAGCCTAGAAGGAGGTTTCTGCAGGAACAACTGTTTTTTTCTTTTTTTAAAAAAATTTATTTGTGTGTTGTGTTGCTGCCACTCTGACTTAATTTATTCCACTGACAGTATTGTCTCGCCCACCTTCCTCCTGTCAACAAGGAATTAATTCTTGGCACTGATGGCTGCCTGTGAGTTTGTAAAGGTAAACAGTTTGGTTCTACTTGACTCAGTTGTATTCCTTCCAGCCTATCCTCTAGAATTGGCATTATTCTATGCCAATAGAATTGGCATATGAAAACACAATATTCTAAAACTACTTATTTGCTATTTGATTTATTTGCTACATAAATGGTTTTCATTCTTCTACACCTTTCAGTAAGCCACTCACCATACTTTTTTTTTGAGAACTAAAAGACTTATGTACAACATAGAATCAAAAATCCCTTTTCATTTACAAAAGAGGACAGGGCATTCGAGAGAGGGAAAAAGGAGAAGGATCTGAGCTCACCTGGGAACTGAGGAGACTGACGTTTCCCTCCCAGCAGACAAATCAATTAAACTTTCCACCGCCATTTCCTTGGAGAAGACTTTCACCAAAATTCCATGGTTATTCTGAAGTTATTGCCCCTTGATGTCCAATCATTGCTTTTCATAAAAATAATTACAAATTCACTTGGCCACATAAGGAGAGAAATACAAGACAGAGATACTGTCTTACTGGCAAAGACTCTAAATATGAGGTCTTGCAAGACCCAAATTAAAAGCCCTTCATCACAACTGTTTAATTACTTTGCATATGGTAGAATGACTCCTACAGCTTGAGAAAGACCAGAGCAGAAAGAGCTCAGAGGAGCATGATGCTCCCTTTCTCCATGACTTGAATCACCGACAACTTTAAATCTAAGGTATTTTATAAGCCATTTTCATACATCATGTCACCTCCTTGTTTCTTGTGCCATCAGTGAAGTTCAGACTTTGGCAAAGTACTGCCAACCAAAAATGGGAAGGATCCCCTAGTAGGGCTGCACTGTGGCACGAGAGGTTAAATGATGTTGCAATTCTCAGCTAACACGGAGAAAGAGAAGAGACCATCCTTGGCATTTCCTTCTAATATTCTCCCAGCCAGAGGGCTCTGTCCTAGCACTGGCATTGATATGACTTTCCAAAAAGTCAATATGACAACAGAAGAGGACAGGGATGTGGAACTTGTTTCAAGTTTAAGGTATTTCGTCTTTGCAGCTGACAGGCTGAAGAGAACAGCACCACAGGCAGCAGAAATGGGTCAAGCACTGGTGATGGGACATCACACTGTGAAGAAAAGCACTGAAGGGGAGAATCTTTAACATCATAAAATACAGAGGGCTTCTTTTTAATTCAGAAATGTGATTAGAGAGTGAAGAATTGCTTCTAAGGTGACATAGTGAAAATGTATTTTATGTACTAGGCAAGAGATACCTAAAAGTTTAAAAAAGAAAAAAAAGAAAAGATATTTTTTTCTGAGCATCTAAGTAATCTTGAATAAATGTTAGAGAACAGTAAACAAAAACAAGACAATTTATAACGTAAGACTATGTATAGGAAAGAGGTAATTCTTCAGTAGCCATGCGATATGCAGTATTGGAAACAAGCAGAAATCAAGATAAAATGGACAAAGCTGCATTTAGTAAGTTCTAAGACTTGGAAAAAACCCTAGAAGCTATGCATTCATACACAATATCATTTCTTGTGATGAACAGATAAGACTCCCTTCTAAAACAAATATTTCCTTTTTTACCAGAGAGGAAACCTTTAAGCTACAAATCCTGACAGTCCAGCAGAGGGTACTGGAAGATTCAGTGCTTTTAATTATTCAAAAAATGTAAAGATAGTAACCCTGTCATCTTTGACAAAGAGGAACAGGGGAAGATCAGCAAGACAAACTGTTCCAAAGAGAATAAAAAGGCAAATTGTTAGAAGTACACTGCAGCAAAAAGAAAAAAAAAAGGCAACTAAAAGAAGCACAGAAAAAAGGCACAAAACTAAAGAAGAAATAGTCAGGATGATGTAGAGATATAAAGAGAATGCATATTTTGTAGGACTAATGGGCTGGGAAAGTGAATAGGAGGTGCCAGTGAATAAAGGCAGTGCATTAAATCCTGACACCTACTCAGTGACTGTCTTAATTTCCACTGTTGTGCTTTAAAAGACATCCTATTTCACTGTCTTTCAGGCAGGCACTCTGGCAATAGCTCCTTGCTGCTGCCATGTACTAGGTGTATATCTGTTCCTCACCATTTATCCTCATTAACAACAGTACCTGTTACTGGTTAATATAGTGATTGTACTACTAGTAAAACTGCTGCTTACTAGACATTTTTCTCTCTGCAGTTTCACAGATTCCTTTTGTCAGCAAGAGAAATATGTACACAGGGAATAACAGTCTTACTGAGTGAGCCTCCTCTCCAAAGATAAAAAGGATGAAAAAACATGATCGGTTTAGGAGCAAGTCCAAGGAAAGGACTTGTTCCTTTTTGCTGTCTCAAGACAGCATAAAAGGTACGTCTGATCAGGCAAATTCTAAAACTAACAGGTTGGGGGAAAAAAAACAAATATTTGGAAAAGATTATGGAGAAGAGGTAGCTTCATAACTAAAAATGAATGATGTTTTTGGAAAAACGAACAACCATTATGCTCTATCAGCATGATATGGCAATTTTTTAGGACTGATATACTTTTGAAGTGAGTTTCTATGGAATAAAGAAATACTTGAAAAGCTTGAATCAAATTGAAATCACCTTTGAATTACAAATACATGTTAAATTTAAGAGCACTGATCATAGGACCAGTGCTTCAACCTCTGGAATAAACTTCTCTCTATTGTGTCTGTATTTCTTCCGTACACAAGAGAAAGAGACATTCCCTTACATACATCCATACGGTTTTTGGTGGGTGGATTGACTTCTTGCTATGGAAATACGCAGGCCACCTTTCAACTCCTTCCGCCCAGGACAGCACAGGATGAGTGAGGAAGCCAAGTTCTACCATACATGTGCTCTTCTTCCCTGTTTTTTCAGTTTTCATGGAGATGCCCACATAGGCAACTTCTCAGAACAACGGCTCTTCTCGCTTACCTAAAACTACAAAGCAAATCCCATCTCAACTTCAAGCAGAGGAAGTCTAAGAACCTTTACACTGCTTATGCCACCCAGCACTGTACAAAATAAGATCTTTTAAATCTTTTAAAACACCTGCAGGGCATTTTGTATTCCTTTGCCAGCCTATAATATACATAAGAAGGTCTTCCAATAATTATTTAAAGAAACAATTTTTTAGGACTTGATTTCCAATTCAATCCCATAATAAATCTAGTAAGAAATTTATATGACTTAATTTAAAGCACCTAATTGAATGATTTAGCTTTGTGTAAAGGTAATGAGCCATTTCATAAAATCAATAACATTGTAAAGTATAAACTAAATTATTATAAATGAAAGCAATAAAAAAGCAACTCCTCTGTAGTAGAGGAGTGACACTTGATTAATTGGTCATTGTTGCAGGTTGCAAAGGAGCAGGCAGAAGATACTGGGATAAAATTTCCAGAGGTATAAAGGTTTGTTGCTCTGCATGCATAGATCATGTATGCTAGCTACTCTTATGTACAGAATGGATATACTCCTAAAAACATAAGCTCTTTCCATTCCATAAGCTGGAATTTAGTCCAAGCTGAGGACTGTATGGTGCCTTTGACCTGTTGGGACTATTTCAAGACAGTTTCTTGCTCTCTACTTTTGTACTTGGTAGACAGAGGTTTGCAATTCAATAGTATCATTCGGATTCCTGAAAATATATTATTCAAATATATGAAAAAATCCTCCAAACTTTAAGCTCCACTTAAAAAAATGAGTTCCAGAGTTAAACTCCTGGGTCTAAGCCAAACTATAATTCAACATTTATGAATGCTACATTTGTTTTTCTTCTCTTCTTTCCCCTACGGAAGTACAATATACTCAGAAATCTTCAAAAAAAAAAGCTTAATGCTTAATTACATGAATGGAAATCCATTTGCAAACATACATAATACTACCATATGCTTGCACAGATATATCACTGCATGCATAAGAAATTATACACATATATATGTATGCATGCAAATATATAAGTACAATGGCAAATGCATTCATATGTTAAGATACACTATCTCATAACAATATGCTAAATATATACTCCAGATAATATAGAATATGAAAATATTTTAAATATTATATAACCATATACCACATATAATGCATATCCATTATATATTATATATATGTCTATATATGTCATTTCACAGCATATGTACTTACTTAGCTAACAAATCCTATTAGAATTAACACACAACTACATTAAACATCATTAAAAGTTTTCATTCTGGTATGAGTAATTCATGTAGTTACTCCACCCTATATAAGTTTTAAAAATATACTGAAATGATTGAGACTTGGCGTATAGTCTCTGGTGCCGCTTAAGTATTAAATACATACAGCCCTGTTACAATCAAAAGCATATTTTATCCTAGAAGCTTCATAAAATTTATTAGCAAGTATATGTAATGTTATATGTAATATAGATTATTACAATAATCACATAGAATAATTATAATTAGATAATAATAATAGCAACTAATTAGATAGCACACTTCACATATGTGATATATAATCATATTCCATACCAGTATCACTATATATAGTGAAATAAGTGGACCGATTTATCTGTTATTTTATGTTTGTGTTACAAATGCTATTCACATGACAGACATGAACTTATGTGAACTTATGTAAAAAACATTTCTACTCATTTCTGCCCTATAGCAAAAGTATCATGCTAATTACATTAAACATTCAAAAAAACTGTTCAAAATGCCAAGACCTTGGGTATTTGTAAATGCTATTTCTGACAATCTATGTATAACAGCAAATGTTACCACTGTATTCAGCTTTCCTCTCCTTGGAGTGATCGTTCTCTCTAACATTCAAAAACAAGTTGCCTTTGCTCACCACTGCATGCCCTCGAGATCACTCTGAAGAAGATACTTTTCATAAAAAGAAATTAAAAGCTAATAAATACAGATATTTCAGAAAATAGTTTTAAAACTATGCTATGTCATTTTCAGTTTAGGGGAATATCCAACCATGTTCTTAATCAGGATTGTTCATTAACCGGCTGGGCTAGAATAGCTAGAGGTGCTTTGCCCTTAGAATTACGAGCTCAGAGAAGGGCATGAGATGAAGCATATCTTTATTCACCACAAAGCAGAATGAAAGAGCAGCCTTTTCTTTGGTTTCTGGTCCGTTCGTTCCATATGAGCAGACACAGACCAACGACATCCTGAACAAAGAGAAGGTGATACGGAAAAAGGAAACGAAAGCTTAAGCAAGAAGAAAGGAGATGCAAAAATACTAAAGACTGCTAAAATAAAAACACCCTGCCTCCTCTCCAAAGATACCCTTCAGATATCCCACAGATATCCCTGACAAAACCCAACAGTGATCTCAGCCCCGAGTCCATGTAGCGACTCACACGGCAGGAACTGCTCTCCGGAACTGCATGATCCACAGCTTACACCAAACATGTTTGTTCTCGTAGTCAGACGATACTTCTGACTTTAAAAATAACCCAAATGCAAACTATTACATTAGTGGAAAACAGCTGTGATTAAGGAAAAAAGAGAATGCCAAAGGCAGAAAGTGTCTCAATCTACAATCCTACTTGGAAAGCACAGACGAACATGAAAAGCAAAAACATAGGTCAGCCTCAGGCCAGAACAGATTAATAGAGGGAAACAATCGATGATCTGAAAAAAGCTATGTGCAAAATCAAGCCACATGCTCACTGAGTTACAGATTTATAGCCAAATCCACATCTTAAATTTGCCTCTAAAATGGACAAATGATGGAAGGGCACAAGTTTGTCCAAAGGCAAAGCTGTTCACCTGCTATTATTTCTTAATAATGGTGGAAAGAGAGACATCTAGCTGCTAAAGAGAAATTAGCAGGACACAACGTAAACACCCCAATTTAACATTTAATTTTAATGTAGTTTTGATCTACATAAATGGAAGTTTGTCCATGGGCAACTGCAAGAAGTGCAAGGCCTTCTCCAAAGCAGTGTCCAAACCCCTGCATAAAAAAGGCAAAGGATTTCCACAGGGAAGATGAAAGGTAAGGCACTGGTCATCACAGAAGTGGAAGAGAGTGGCTTTCACTCCCCTCACTAAAAGAACAGTAGCCTTTATTCCCACGAATGATGATAAGCAATAATCTAGCTGGAGAGAGGATGAAGAAAATATTTGCACACTGAAGAGAATTCGACCCATCTGTGGAGAGAGCTAAGAAGCCAGGCAATGCAGGGGCCCAAGAGCAAGCAACCCCGGGCAGGGCACACAAGTTAGGCAGAGAGGAACAGGGAATGGTTAACCAGGCCACAGACCATGAAACAGAACATCTGAGGTCCTGGGAAGGAGGCTCCAATGGGATTTTATCCTCAGCTGAGGGTTTCTCCTTTTCCTTAGAGCAGTATTTCTTCCTGCCACCACAACGGTGGTCATCAGAGGTTGCATTTCACATGGGTCCCCTCAGCGGAATACAGCAACAAAACGCTAAAGAAAATGCAGGTAGGGCCCCTACTCAGAAATCCAGCTCCGTGTGTGGAGAGGGAAGAGGAGAGTGCAGCCCTTTTCATACAAATAAAAATACCCTTCCATTTCACATCTGCCAAAGTCAAATCAAATGCACTAAGAAAATGTGGCTCTATACTGTTTTATTTGCCACAAAACTCTACAAGGGTGGGTAATACTATGGCTTTATGAACCTGATTTCCACCAGAGTGCCCCTGTCTTTGCCACTGATACTGGTCTGCCTTGGGACCTTCACTAAGAATACTGATGTGTGCAAAGTGTTTTGAGATCTTCATAAGAAATTATCAGATTTGAATACTAGGATTCAGGTCAACAGTTTACTGTTACCCATCAGGCAAGTTAGCATTCTCCAAATAAATAAATATATATAATGTTTAGACTGCGCCCTACCTTTACTTATGTAAGAGACAGAATAGTTCTGTGAATGAACTATTATATACAAACATTGAGCATTTTCAGTATTATCAGCTGTTTTCTAAAGGTGAAATTAAGCATTTTTGTTGTATACTTTAAAATCACCCCATGACAGATTAAAAGGGGCAAAATACAAAAACAATCATCCTAATCAACAAAGTCCTAGTATAGTATCTTATCTTTTCACACGAAAGTGATGTCCATGTAAAAGAACTAAAGGATATTATTGATTAAACAATCAGCTGCCAGTCACAAAACTAGTAACGATTACCCTGAATTCCTGTATATGGAGAGATGTCACCTGCTGAATGCTGCATACCAGCAATTCACATTTTGGGTTAAACTGGATTAATAAATGGCACTATAATTTTGCCACACATGAAATGTTTGCTGCAAAGCATACCAAGCAGTTATATGTTCAGCAAGGACTAAGTGATCTTTTGCTTTTCAATTTTCCCTTTCATATCTACTTATCTAGTGACATGCACATCAGTGAAATGACCTGGCTCTGTGAGGCCTATTTAGCACTGAAGTGGTGATCTGCCAGCCAAAATTGTCCTAAAAATCCACAGAAGTGCTATCACCATCATTCACAGCTTGCAGTACCAAATGCCACGAGCATCAATTCAATAACCAGGGCATGCAAAACCATCTTCTTCACAAAAAACACACATAAAATGTCCCATTGTAATACTTTGGAAGAATCCTAGATTGCACAATACTAGGAAAAAAGCATTTTCTTACCAAAAATGTTTCTAATACTTGTCAGCTTTGACTAAATGATGAAAGTGTTTACAGTTACCCAGCAGGAAATATGCCAATAATGGACTGTGAAGATCTAAAGATTGTATTTGTTATTTTAATAAGAAACAATTATGTCTTTGCAGTAGCGAATAATCCAAAGCCTGAATCTCCGAATTGCTTTTCACAGATTTGATGCTCAGTGATAAGGAAACCAGTTTTAATAAAGTATCTCACAGAATTATTATTCTACCTACCTGTTCGACAAACACGTGGAAGCATGAAGAAGTTTGTGACCTTTTGCAGCTTAAAGTATCTGTTGTTTACAAATTCTTGTTCAGTGATGACTTGGATGAATTTTCCATGTATGATGTATACGTACATGTACATTGATACAAGTGTCACCTTGTACCATTGATTCCAAACCATTCATTCCCAAAGGACTGTAATTTAAGAACATGCGGAATTCAAATGAAGTCAAGAATATTAGGAGAGATATAACAAGCCTTGGCTATAACAGATACATAGTGAGGGGGGGAATCTCTTTTTCAGATAGTCCTACTGTGCATTTAAAGGCATGATCGAATGTGGAGAATGCTATATGTTAAGAGACAGAAAAAAAAAAAAAAAAAAACAAGGGCTGCAAATTACTGAAATGCCAAAGACTACGAAAAAAAAAAGTCAACAAAAGAGCAATATTGGAGCTCAAGCATTCCTTGCTTCCTGATCCTGTGGTCGGAGAACACAGATCCCTTCTATCTCCAGACAGAAGTTGCATTTCTTTACTTGAAGCAGAAAATACGTACAGATAAGAGTTCAAAAAAGTGAGAGAAGTAACTTGCCTAAGAGCTAACTGAGATGACACTGGTCTCTTCTCCCTTGTTACTGCACGCTTAATGAAGTGTCCAGGATGCTGGGAGAGCTCGTGCAGCAGGATCTCATTGTGGTAGTTGTCTGTTTGTTTGCCGTGAATTATTGTTTTATTTGGCTTTCGTTTCTGAGCTGCTTCCCTGGTCTGCTGGGCAGACGGATGCTGCTGGATTGTGTTTATGAGCCTGTAAATGATTGGGGAGCTGCTGCTCTAACAGAAGAGATTATGTGAGTGAGAAATGGAGGTTGTGCTGTGCTAGGAAGCACAGACTGCTGCAGCATATGATGGTCTATCTGTATCCAAAACCCAAGACAACATTTGAATACACAAAATGTATCACAAATTTTTGCAAAAATGTAAAAGCAAGTTAGTTGGTAAGTAGAGGTTGGTAGAGGAACCCTACATATTGCTCAATGTCTTCCATATCTAATAGCATATTGAAGGACTTGGCACGGTGACAAGGTAGCCAATATCCCCAGTAGTGGCTTCTTGTAACCACTTATATGTGCCCATGAAAAACACGACAAAGGGATTTCAAAATCTTATACTTCAGAAGTGTAGCTATGGCCTCCCATTTAATTTATAATCAATATTTTTGTTTTTGCTGGAATCTGACATCAATCATCGAACTCTGTACTGAAACAATCAGCTTTTTTGAACTGAAATTCTCTTGCAAGCTAAAAAAAAAAAGCTATTTGGTGTGAGTCCAGTACAACTCTGGACTACAGAAAAGAAGGTAGGCATTATTTATTTTATAATTACCTGATATTTCTGGAATAATTCAGTCTTTATGGTTTCACTTTCCTATTTCCTCAGCCCATTTAGAGCCAGACAACATACAGTAAAACAGAATAACTGTTCTGCAAACAAAGTAAGGGGATCAGTTGGGGAAAAGTAGAAGTTTGTATGTATTTTCCTTGCTTACAAAAAAGAATTGAAAAGACCAAAGATTTGTCAGCCAAACCTTTAAAGCTTAATCCTTGCCCAAGTTCTCCATTAAAAGGTAGCTTTTGCCCTTTGCTAAGTGATTTCAAAATCTGCAGCATTACTGAGAACTAAGAATTTCCCTTTTAGTTCTCCTAAAATGAGTTATTGCTAATGAGTGCCTTCTGAGATGCTACAACTGCAACAAACTTCTGTTCATTAAGCAGAGGATTTTGCCATCAGTTAAGGAACTATGAGGGCTTAAAAAATCTCTATAGAAATCTCTCTCCCAGGAAGCATTCTTTTCCAATAGCCCTTTTGAACAAGAAACACAAAATGAAATGTGGTTTCTTACAAGAGCAGAGCTTATGCTACTATGCTTTATAGGTAGAAAACAGCACGGAAAAAAGAAAAAGTTCCTTAAGAGTCTAGTGTTTTGCTTTTGTGTAGGCTGAGTACAACAGTAATAGCTGAAATATTTCAATGCGTATAACGGACATCTCATTACATCCCAACCGTTCCCTCAGCTGAGATGAATAAAGCAGCAGTGCCCGAGTATGTAAGGGCAGGTGGAGAGCCCCGGACGCTAGGCCCGAGCCCTCGGGAACCCCTCAGCTGCATCCTCGCCTTCCCGCCCCGGCCGCTCGGCTCCGCACCCCCTGGTGCTATTTGGACAGCCGGTTATTCCTCACTGCTGCCAGCCAGGCACCAGGAAACAAAAAAGCTGCATCCCCACGAAACAGAGCAGCATCGACAGAGCGATGGCCAACGCGCTCTCCCTAAAAGCCTCCCCGTCAGGCCTGCAGGCATGGTGACAGAAGGAGCTCTGCTTCGCATCTCTGCTGGAGAACCGCTGAGGTTTCAACCGTAATTGCTCAGCCCTGCTCCCTCACAGAATAAAACACTTCATTTATTATTCCTGTTTAAGCCTGCAGCCATACTAACTGCATCACACAGTCAGAAATACTCAAACCAGCTGCAAGATCTAGATGAACGAGCCTGGGTTATATTTGGTCTTTCTCCATGTCCTCCTGCAGAACTCTTGGACTAGGAACGCTACAATATCCCATACAGGGCCAAGCACCATTAAGAGTTAAGACTACAGTGCACCTGCGAATTAAGTTGAATTGGCTAGCTAGACTATTAGTCCCTTCCATCAATAAATCTGCTTCTGCAAATGATATTTCAGGCAGTCACTGGGAGACAGGTGACACAGTTGGTTTCATTGGCACTGCACACAAGGTTTTATTTGTCAACAAATGGGTTTCATGATCCATCATTAACACTTGATTGATTGGCCCCGCACTTTGGCAGAACAATTTTTTGTCACGCTTTCCTACTGCAGAATGTATTTGAGGAACTCTCCTACCCGCTGTGTTGCTGGCAGAGGGTTTCTTGGCAGCAGGCAGAATGTTTCCGCGCAGTCTCGGCTGGTCAGCATGAGTGTCTGGTGGGTAACATGAGGGACTACGCTATGGTTCTGCTCGTTACATCTGTTTTTGTTATGATCAGATCTGTCCCTCCTCTTATCACAACAAAATCAAGTCCTATATAGCTCTCTCCCTCACCTAACATAACCCACATCTCCTCAGATATAAAAACCAAACAACCGAAAAGCCCCCACAAAACAATCCAAGCACTCTAATCCCCAAATTTAAAATATTCACCTTTACAGATTTTCTGTGTTTCTTAGTGCGATAAATACAATCAGAAAAGAAACACACTAACTGTGACAGATTGGCCTCCATCTGTCAAGATTTCATGTTTGATAAAGATTAGAAATTGTAGATAAAGTAGTATTCAGGTACTGCTCTTTCAATGAATGTCCCAAAGGGAGATGAAGCAAATGATAAATTGGTTATGGCTACACCCTGAGCCAAGCCATTGGAAGCCTAATTAAGATCCAGAAGGACTGCAGCCAGGAAAGACAGATGCCTGAGAGAACAGAAGTGGGGGAATAAGGATACTAGTTTCAACTGGGACAAAACAAATATACAAATGACCTTAACTGTTAGCCAAGAAAGCAAATACTTCGTCAGCTTGGTTATAGAAGGAGTTGGCAGTCCTGTACCTCCAATAAAAGGTATTTTGAAAAAAAAGCTAAAGAAAAACATGATGAGGTTTACTTAGAAAACATACAAGGGAGGAAGAAGTGCCCAACAATTGAGAGCACCAACCTGAAAACTGGAAACCTTGAAGACTCCTTTTTGACAGTCACATGTATGACATTAATCAAATCATTTAATTTCTCTGAGTTTCCACATGTGTGGTAAGATGCAGCAATATCTTTCTTCAAGGGCAAGACGCCCGTCTTCAATATGCTAGCATGCAAAATATCCAAATACTAACAGGACCCATAAACATTTGGGGAGATACGATGACTTTTACACAGAGAAGTACCTACCTTCCAGTGAGAGCACAGGAACAAATATTATTTTTACCTAAGCAAGACAAAACCAAGGATTGGGCAGAGAATATTTATGAAAATTCCCTCTGTCCTACTGCAAAGTAGGTGAGTTCAGTGGCAGCGGCACTGCTGACACGAGGGACGGGGCAGAGCAGGCGATGGCCGCGCTGGGACACGTACAGTGCATGAACACACGGCTGGGCTTTATTGACATGAAGCCACTCTCAGGTAGAAAGCCAGTAAATGCCAGGGCTGAGTAGGAATTGAGCACAGGACAAACAGAGTAAAGCTCAGAGAAGTTTGGAAATATTTTCATGCCGATTTTTTAAGTATCTCTCTGTAACAACTTTGCAGCTCAGCGTATTGCTCACACTTTGCTTTTGGCTCCTTACTCCTGTCCAAAACTCAGTCTTCAGTTACTAGAGCAGATCAGGAATAAAGGACTAAGTAAATGTATCTAGCAACTCATCTTCCCACAGTGAAGCCGCACCACATCTCTGCAGCCTTTTGCGTTCCCGTTCTCAAATACCCAGGAGCTCCAGTGCTTTTTCTTTATGCATATTCTTACTAAGTCTTCTGCTTCGTTATTTATCTTTGAAAACCAAAACACACACTACTACTTACATAAGAAAAAAAAAGGAAATGCTTATTTATTTTAGATTTATAAAAGATCTATCAGTAGAACTAAAATTCTTCAAGCAAAGCATTGCTGTGAATTAAAAACAGTACAGAAAAATACAAAAAAAAACCCAGATATTTTCTTTGACAGGCACAAAAAAGAGCATTCCATACCTGAAGTACAAAATGTTCTTCATTTCTAGATATATTATCTCATATCAAAGAAAGATACATGCTACTCTTATAATAAGCAAGCCACATGTAATAAGTTTGGTGCTTAGGACTTTCAGTTAAACTTTGTTTCATCTTATCCTGGACATAGCAAGACAAATTCATTTCAGAATTATACATAATGTGACAGGCCAACAGAGCAGCTTTCAAAGACAGCAGACAATTACTGTAATCTCTTCAATAAGCCACAGACACGTGATAATATCACCTCTCTTTAAGATGCCTGATAAACGTGCCTGAAAATCATATTACAAAGAAGCCTCCCAAGCTGTAATATATGTTTGCTTGGCCAGCAAATTACAATAATTGAAATGTCTGTCATTTTGCAGTGTGAGAATATCAGATATATAGCAAGATATAACAATGTTATGTTATTATTTATCATTTTTTATCATATAAATACATTGGTTTAATTTAATGATTAAAAAATGTGTTATTAGCAGTGATACTTTACTGTAGTACCACTAACTGCCTAGCAAGGAGAACACAGAAGATAATAGTCCATCCCACTTTTATGTTAATAGTGTCTTCTCCCTCATTTAGTATCTCTTCCTACTTAATTTGTTTTCCTGTCTCTGACTGATCAAGCTAAGAAATAGTCTATGCCACTTATAAAACTAATTACTTTTTTTTAACTCTCTCTCCAAGGCCGATAAGAAACTAAACATCACAAGAGTAACTCCAACAGTAATTGGCCTGCAGTGCCACCGTGCATCAACAAGCTTCACACTGAAATATGTTTACCAGACATCATAGACAGAACTGAAAAGACTTATCCTATCACAGATACCCTGTTCCAAAGATCTCATTCCCTATTAGAAATGAGCAAAGCAAGAGCTATGCTGCAGGACATTAGCTAACCTGTGGTAACTGCCCATGTGCATCTCGTTCTCACGCAGTAACTACAAGATAGATCACCTTCTTTGAGTGGTTAATTACCTGCTACTCTGGGGGAGGAAAAGCAGACTTGATTGCAACTACTACAGATTAGCTTTTGCTTTGTAAAGCTGCAGCATAATTTATCTTAGACTAACTGCCCTTTTGTAGCTGATGGTTAAAACTCCCTTGGCTCTCAATCTAGTTACCTACTGAATTCTCAACCCCTATTTATAACCAGATAATTGAAAGCAGCCAAAGTAATTGAAACCGCAGGATGATGCAGTGAGATCCTTTGCTTCATGTTGTGTTTGCACACACAATGTGTTCCAATATATGCAAATGCCTTCAGCACTTTCTAGTGGTTTTGTTTTAGAAAATGACCTAATATTTTCCTTAATACTAATATTACTTATTTTCTTTGTTGTTGTTATGTTAGCATTGCATAACCTGAATCTCTGAATTTTCCAGTGTCACTCTGGCTAGCAGTAGAAACAGAAGCCAGAGTTTTTTCCCATGTTAGTGTTATGTTGCATGTCATCCATGTTTGCCAGCAAGATATTTAGGTTATCTTAAAATTAAGGATGCCTAGGGAACACAGTAAGACGTCTAGATTTGTTTTTCACAGTTGATGGTTCAAGATGGTCTGCTACAACCCTGAGTCCGACACTAGTGCATTGCTCTTTCAGCATGTACCACATACTATTCCTTGCTTTTCAGGTACAATCACATCATTTCACTGCTTTATGGTATGTCTAAATTTGCACCCAGTGCTTTAAAACGTAATCATAGCCTTGGTTCTTTTCAGTTTAAGCTTGACTTTCTAGCTCAGCTTAGTTTGACTTGCATGTTTCGGCCCCACTGCCTGTTCTTGTCGGATATCTAACACTGATTTCCTTTGAATTCTCCTCAGTCTCATCCCCTGCACAGTATTCATTCAAGTTATGGGACTTAATGTGTTAACTACTTTAAATTTCTGTTTTAAGAAAGAGAATGTTCAAAGGAATTATAAATAAATGCATAGGTGAGATGACTCAGAAGTGATCCTGGCATATAGAAGTCAGACAGTCTGGTCCCCTGATAAATTACTGCATTTGTTTTCACTGAGCTGCAGCATCATCTTGAGAAATATCATGACTATCTTCAGGTCTATCTGTTTTAACAAGCAAGATAAGTCACTAGGTATATAAATGCACAGAAGAAACAAAGAGTTCATTTTGGGACGTAGAGTGGGAGCGTGGTATGTTTACTACTTAAAGATGCCATTTAGGACCCACTGCCGACACCAAGGAACAAATCCAGACAATATAAAACAATCAATGAAACCTACTAATTAAACTGCAGTTTAAAGACAACAATTAATGATCAGGTACATAATTGTTCACAATAACCATTCAGAGGAAAATAATTTTGTCACAATAAGATATACTGTGTGTGATTAGTAGAATGAAACATAAAATAAAGAAGGGTTTGCTCACCTCTAGAAACATTGTAAATTAAAATATAAAGCACTCCTGATAGCAATTCGTAACACAAAAGGAGAAAAAGTGAATAAAAAAAAAATGTCTGTGATTAACTCTTCACCGGCAAAATATAATGGCAGTCTACAAACACTGATCCTGACAATATTTTCCTTTTCTACACCTTTTTAATTTCATTACATAAAGTAAATACCATGGCCATAGGATATGTTGGGATTTTAGATGCTGGGCTTTACACTTGCTGAAATACTTAATACCTCAGCAAACACATGCCAGGCAGAGGATATTAGGTATTTTCTTTACCTGTGCCAGTGTGTCAGTCCACCTCCTTTGCTTCTCTAACTCTTTTACTGTTGTCTCCCACCAAAAATAACTCTCCTGTTTTCCTTTTTATTTCCCTTTTCTCACTCTCAGTTTTCCTAGTTTGTGCTATATTCTCAACTGTCTCTCTTGGCTGCTCAGAACCCTAAATTCCTCCTCTCCAACTCCATTCTCCTAAAATTTCAATCTCTATTACCTAACTTCCTGGATAAATAGAATAGCACAGCAAAATGACACAATTGGACTACAATTCTGAAGAAAATATATCCATTTTATAAGCTATTATACTGAAAGACAAAATTCAATGTTAGGGGCAGAATAAGAAAAAGAAGAGAGGATTTCTTACCACCTATAAAAACAAAAAGACAATGCCTCAGCCAGGTACAAACTACCTCCTATGAAACCAACTTACTAGTGACACCCATATTCAAAGACACTGTGCAAAAAGCAAGGAAATAATTCCTCTATTACTGCAGAGAGATGGAAAATAAGGCTAAAAACACAAAGAAGCATTTCTTTCTGTGCTTTTCACACATCCACCAGGATGACAATATTAATTTGCATTTATATATTTTCCACTTCTTTTTTTCCCATGCTCAGTAGCACAGTCTGGTTACACATGACTAGTTTAGAGGCCCACCACGACCACTTCTGCTTTCCTGCAAGCCACACGCCAACACTTCCAAAGGAAGTTCACGAAAAACATTCAGAGTTCCAAATTAAACTGCCCCATTTCCATGTTCCTCCCAGCCAGCAACGGTGAACGGTCTTTATCTGAAGTGTAGCACATGTTCCTCCCAGCCAGCAACGGTGAATGGTAGGTCTTTATCTGAAGTGTAGCCTTCATATTGCTCCCAAATCAATGGAGAAAGTCCAGGAGTAGACCCAGGGTCTGGGAATCAGGTCATCTAAATCACTGAGGAGAAGGCTCTAAACGTCTCCTTGCCTCATTTTTTCTATTACTAAAGTAGAGATAAAATATTGATTTAAGCTATAAAACACTTTTCTATATTGGAATCACAAATCCTATATAAGTATGGAAGGTTAGAAATGCAGATGATGTTATGATTACCATATCCCCTTTTCAAATCATAAGAAATAGCTCTCAACTCCATCTGTTGATAGTGAAGGCCACACGTTAATCAGGAATGGTAAAGAAAACAATACACTTCCAATGGACTGGATATCTTATTTTGTTAGCAATAGTGAATAAACCTCAAAACAAAATCTGTCTAGGCATACAATTAGTTACTTTCATTTCTTTTATTAGGTCTGTTCTTATTCTTTCTTCCTCTAACATCAAGAGCACCAG
Organism: Tinamus guttatus; assembly: GCF_000705375.1. The sequence goes on along the minus strand of NW_010577073.1, from coordinate 92,507 downwards.
TCTTCTCATCTCACCGCATATGAGAATTTCAAAGGCCCTAATTACTGTCATCACCCTTCCTTGATAATAAAAGTCTAGCTAAGTTTATCGTTTTGTATTAGCACTATGCAAAAATAGTGACTTGCTTAAAATCAATCATCTTCATCTCTTTGAAGAAAATAAGTGAAATACTGTGTGTTCGCATTTCTAAGATTGACACCCAAAGAATTGTATTTTATCACAAAGTAAATTTTAAGGCACCTGAGAATTCTTAGACTGATAACCTGCTGGGCAGAGCTAGATTTTCAATAGCATTAGACAAGAAATATCTATAGACTCCTTTTGATAATTTTGATTAAATACTGTCCTGAGGACAAAGGCAGAGTCAAGTGAGTTCAAAGTGTTTTTGTTTTGTTTTGTTTTAGTAGAACTTACTTGATTCAGGTTGGCAAGAAATACACTTAATATGGGAAAAAAAAACCCCAATCGTACTTTTTGCAATGATACTGTTTTACAAAAAATGCAAACTTTTCTGATAGACTTCTGAAGTCTCTTGGGAAAATCAAAGCTGTGAATTTTAAATCTTTGTAGACAGAAAGGGGAACTGCCATTGCTGCCCAAGCAAACAGCGAGGAAACTGACAATAAATCTCTCAAAAATAATTTGGTTCCCTAAATTAGATTTTCTGGAACATTCTCGATCTGTAAATAATATAAAGGTTAGTGCTCAAAGATTAGAATAAATTAGAGAATAATTTATCTCCTGTGTGTTTTGCAAAATACAGAAATCCAATTTTCCTGCTACTTTTTCCATTACCTGAGATAAATATAAGGGTCTGATCACACATCTAATAAGAATATGCATAACTTTTTGGAAATTTTATTAGGAGAAAATAAGATATAGGCAGCATAGACAAACACTCCACAGAAATGAGGTACTTTGGCTGTGGGGGGGAAAAAAAAACTGTTTTCCATATTATAATAAAATACCTTTGGGAGGGTTAGGAGAAAATTATTTTCTCTAGTTCCTCGGCCATTTTTCTTAGCACTGTGTACTGCCAGGTTTACTTAGTCTTTTGACAAGATTTGGTGATTTCAGTTATATTGCTAGACTCATCTAAGAATAAATCACTTGAGTAAGAGTTTTGGAAGGTGTGTTTGATTAGTATCCTCTCAGCTACTCAATGGTAGACTTCCAATAAATCCAAATTTCACGGAAGTAGGGAGTTGTTATGAAAAATACTGACACTTTGTGGAATGACAGGCACTTAACCTGACATGTCCAATATTGTAAAAGCGTTAAAGCCCACCTCAGGCTGCGACAGAACTCTTCTGCCAATAAGTAAGGGATAATTCCACGATAGAAAGGATTAATGACAATTCCGATATTTTTCTTTCCATCTCTGGCCTTGCTCATGGGGTACATCCCCCTTGGTTTGGACTGCAAGGCCTTGCTGTGGTCCAGATAAGGTTCAAAAGGAAAACCAACCCAACAAATCCCTTACACTGGGCGTAGCACAACCCCACAGAAATTGTTCCAGTACGAATGGGAAAACGTCATACAAGCATCATGAGAATAGCAACAATAATAGTTTGAGGGCAGGCCAGGAGATTCCTAAAGCAGTGAGATGTTTCCTGCTGCGTCTTGTGGAGCCATCGCTAAGAAACACAGTGTCCTTAAAGCCGAGCTCTGCATTCCAGTAACCAAATCAAGAAACCTAATGTAACAAAAAACTTATATATCTATTTGCATTGAGTTGGACTTCTAAACAATTCTCAGGGAAAAGCTGGATCAATTATAAATATTAAGAAAGCTGAACTACATCTACAAACCCAATGAACATAAGATCTTGCTCTTTAGACCAGTTTCATAGAAAGCAGCAATAAGAGGGAAAATAGTTCAGCTCTAAAAGCATTTACTTTGGCAGAACTCTACTCAGCCTAAGTTAATAGTGCCATTTGTTAATATAGCACATAATTCAATTTAAAAGTGTGACCAATTCACAGATCCCATGTCTGGATATCTATGTGCATTTATTTACATTGCAACTGAATAACTTATAACTCCTTGGAAAAGCACATTACAGTGAAATATTAATATTTAGTCAGTTTATTACCATTACTAAATGTATTGTTACAGTATAAATCTTTTAAAGCGTGTCAGGACCTACCTAAGCTTTGTGACGGATTGAACATTAAGGCTTGCATTGGCCTTGGAAAAATCTAATTTCCCAATATTATGACAGCTTTACAATGCGTAAATGCTGAAGTCACTGACTACATTTATGTCAAATATATATTTACCAACTGACAAAATGTTAGTCCTGGCAAGATATACAAGACTTGATGATAATTAAGGGTACAGTTCTCTCCTGATGGCACTCAACACTCTGCATTTTGAGATAAAAATCAAAGCAAAGATTTTTGTTTTACAGATGATTTTCTTCACCTTGGTTGTGTTTTACGTTGCTTTACCACAGTTAAAAATTGTGCTTTCTCACTAATGTGATGTTTTACAAATACCAAAGTGTGAACTATAACCACTTACTAGAGTCTGCTGAAAAACATCATACACCTCAGCTGATGAGGGTACAGGTATACTGAAATAATGCCAATAGGGGAATAGAAAAACTTGTCCAGATTTTCCATTGACACAGGAAGTGGAAAGCAAAGGTAAGTCCTTCCCTTCCAAAAAGAACCACTGCATCACTCTAAAAATTTTGAAGAATGATTTGGGATCTTTTTCCTTTTTCTTGTCTGCAGTTACCAAAAGTTAATAGGAAATGACATACTGAAAAAAGCAGATAGGAAGATGACAGAAAGAGACAAAGATGAAGAAAGACGTTCAGTAAAAGATGGGGAATGCACAAGCTAAAGAAAATCGGAATACAGAAAGAGGTTAGAATTTAGAGTATATATAGAGGGGTATCCACTGTAACGGAAATAGAGGTTTGAGAGTAGCTGTTTTCTTTCAGTTGCGTTAAGGAATAAAACACACAATATGTTTAGAATTCCATATACCTGCTGGTATGATATGCTAGTCTGCTGTTTGGGTGACATTTTCACTCTTAAATCCCCATTTTGTTTCAGCTAAAACAGATTGACTAAACTTTAAAGAGAAAAGGGTTTATTTGTCGCTCACATATGGCTCTGTCATTGTTGCATGAGACATTAAAGCAGAAAGAAAGGGCAACTGTCTGTGTCCCTCTGAATCGCTTAAAAAGACACCTACATATGGTTTCTATTAATCTTATTTAGTTTTCTCACAAACCTGTTCCTTTTTCCACCTTCCCCTCAATCTCTATAAGTGTGCTTGTCTCTTAAGTCTAACTACAAAATTAACTTGTGAACTTAGGAGTCCAATTCTGCAGAAATTTACCCTCACACATGCATGAAATTTCAGGGTACGCCCCCTTAGTGAGACCCGTGTGCTTCATGAGTTGTCTTACTGCAGGATAGAAAGCCACTGCCTCCCATGGCACGACAGGTGAGGATCTGCAGCCCACAACAAGGTTAAACTGAAATCCAGAAGCAGCTGCAGCTGTTGACGTCCAGCTGAGGTGGAAAGACCGTGGGCAATTCTCACATATGTGAAATAAGCCAGAAGGGAGGCATGTGATTAAAGTCATTTTACCCCCCAAAATAATCAAAGAACAAAATATTCACGGCCACACAAAAAAACAGTAAATACTTTTTGTTCAGAAGATCTATATTTGGACGTCATTGGCTAAACAAGCGCACGTATAATTCAGTTTGACCTACAGCATGCCTGCTATGAGTTACTCCTTTCCCAAGCAGTCATGCACAGCTGCTACACTGTACTTTACAGTCATTATTAAAATACATAATTATGTCTGTACACATACTGTGTATATGAGATATGCATAATTCATACATATACAATGTATTTCTTTCTATATGGTGTACAAATGTATACACACCAAGGTGATCTTTCATGCAAGAAGTCGAATAAACTGGATAAACGGATATACTGGGAAATGTATACTAATAATGTCCTTAGTTTTTGTTCTGTTTTTTTTTTCCCTTTTTCTCTAAGAGAAAACACAACAAAAACAAGGCAGGAACAGAAGAAAGAAGACAACCCTTCTCATTAAACCAGTCATCAGCGCAAGAAACCAAAGGAAAAAAAACCCGCTCTAACCATTGAACAAAAGAAGAATCATCACTGAAAGATGATGATCATCACTGAAAGATGAAAAGAAGAATTATCACTGAAATAACAATGATATTTCTAGAACATGCATTTCACTAGATATCAACTAATTTTCTTTCACTAAAGCACAGAGGGTTATCGTAATTCACACAAGTGTCCATCAGAGTTAATTCTATTACATTCCACAATTGTTCAGTTATCAACATTCAGGCACTTATGTTTATTTTTTCTTCCATTTCATGATGGTATGCCTCAAAAAATACCTGAAAGTGATAACGAATATTTTCAAATTATTTTTTGCTTGTTTAAAGGGAGCCCTAAACTAAGGTGAACAAAGTTATTGTAAACATTGTAATTATATTGTAATCTCTGTAAATATTGTAATCATATTGTAATCTCTGGCTATCTTGAGGAAAAAAACAAACAAAGAAAAACACACAAAAAAATCCCTACACTTTCTCTCTTGGTCATTGGCGTTGCAAAGAAAAATACGTCAGGTCATTATTAATACAAGGTAATAGATACGTAGTGGATATCAGTGGGTAGGGGATAGGGCCTTTTTTTTCTAATATAACTCTCATATAGTAACTCAATCTCATCAATAAGGTGTTGTTTGTACTTTCGCCATTTAATATATTATTCTGTATCATTAATAATAAATATATATATAAAATCTATTGATCAATTTTACCAACAAAAGGAATCATTTTCAGTACTTTAATAATGCTGTGTTTTCCAAGTGTGATGAAAAAAGACTGTGAGGGGGCACCCCTTCATCCTTAAGAATCACTCATATATTAAATTATGAGACAAAATATTTGAACTGTGCAAGGTACAACTTTTATTGCTCTAGGAAAATTGACATTAAAAAGCCACTGACCTTTCTTTCAAGGACAATATTAACATTGCTGCCACATCAAAGCTATTGCTTATAAACACATACTGTTCAATGTGCATCATTTTTAATCATGCTTTCTTCGGGAAACAAACCACTGATCAGGCCCCATGCCCAGTAGCAATAGGTATTGATATGAATTTTTGATTAATAATTCCTTTTTTTTCCATGAGGTTAAGTTTGGATAGAATACAGGTCAATTAAAGTCACATTCTGGATTAAAATACAAGGATAGGATTGCATCTGTAAAATGAGAAGCATTTTTTATGCCTATGAACAAACAAAAAATGTATTGTAAAACAGAACAGACACTTCTGTAATATTTCAAGACAGTGCCATTTTGATTTAACATAAGCAAAGCTGTACCCCAAAATTTAGCAGAATGCATTACCGCAAGAAAATCACTCTGTACCCACAACTAAGCACAAGGACTTTGATTAATTTCTGATGATTACTTGCACAATAAAATCCCCATGAAGAATAATAATTGGTTGATATTAAAACCAAGGTGTAAAACAAAGCAGTCAAATATTAAGCATTGAAACAGTGCTCCTTAAGGTTCGGCTGTGCTGGTCTGGGCATCCAGTGCACACGTTGGATAGACACATTGCTCAGAGCTCTTTCTATATGGCCGGTTTAAATACAGGGATAGGCCAAATAGCACAAGGACACGCTCAAGGCAAGTTCTCAAGCTGCATGGCATTAATTCCATAGCACGGACAGCAGAGCTGAAGACTGTCTGCTGGGGCAGAGATTATACACTGAGTCTGTCAAAGCTTAAGAGCAAAACCGTATTGTCACTGCCCATCACCAAAGGTGCCAGAGAAAATCAGGTGGGGTGCAGGGAGGCAGCTCTGCCAATTCCATCTGCACCCACTCTGTTGCTATAAAAATCAGAGTAATTTCTCAACCAAAGAAACCTCAAAGGCAGAATTTTTATACAACAAATTGATGTAAGGCTCCATGCTCCTCTGGTTGCACAAACCTTCAAAATGTAATTGCAAAACAAGCTGGGCCACATTCATTCACCAGGTAACTGCACTCAAGTTATTTCTGTGACAAGCTCTGCAGCATGTTGATACCTTTTAATTAAACATAAGGCATTCTTCCTCATCTTACCCATGCTACTTGAAAAATACCAGGTTTTAAAAAGGACATTACTGTTATTACTTATAGACTCATAATGATGAGATATGTTAGGACAACACATTCAAATTCTTGATTCTGGATAGAATTGTATTAGCCTTTCCCCCAACAAGAAGTCATGAAATCTTACCAAAACAGATTTTAGCAAAATATGCATGCTGTAGGCATGTTTTCAAATATTAACACAGTTGAAAGCTGAACATGGATGTTCATTTGCTGTCTTTTCTAGCCAGTTGTATAAAGAGGCTTCTCTGTTTAGAATCCTCCACCAGAGCACAGGACATGGAAGAAAATATTCATTGTCTTGGCAAAAAGCCAACTAGTATCTGCACTGTTAGTATTATTTCTTTTAATTCCATTTCCAAGTGAAAAAAAACCGCACAATTTTTTAAAATAACATTAGACATTCTTGTGCAGCCTCTGGTGACTTTCCATTCTGGTATAGACACTCAAATATTAACATAAACTTGCTTCCACCTGCACTCAACAGGTAGAGCTACAGCCAAATCTTTAACATCCCTTTCAACTCACTTCAGTCACACAGCCTACATGCACACATTTCTTATTCCACTTACTGTACTTGTCCTTCCATATGTTTCTGCATTATTCAGCAACAAATTCAGTCCTCAGGCATAAACAAACAAATCACATATGTTTCATTAGCTACAGAGAGGTCTAATTGCAATGTGCAGAGATACAGAAGTCAGAAATTCCCAAACTGAAGAATGTGACAGTATTGCTACTGCAGTCATATCATAAATTGTGTATACTTCATAAAAACTTAATATTATAGTTGATTTAATAGATACAGACCTAAAGAAAATCTGGAAGGAAAATCAGAAAGGAATATATATCAGGGCATTAACATCCCATGGCCAAGACAATTCAAGTCAGGCAAATGTTACTATAGTTCTGATTTCTCAATGGGGAACATGGGTTTCAGATCCTTCTCCAATTCAGCAAAAGCAGTTCATGAGATTTTACATCAGCTAAGGAACAAATAAACAGAATATTGAACACCACGTTTGAGTAACTGACCAGAATGAACAGGGTAGAATGGTTTTATAATTCATGCATCACATCCATAAGTAATTCTCACTATAAAAGAGAATAGCTTGCCTTCTTGAAAAAACACTTTTTCTGATTTTTAAGGTTTGTAAGAAGTGAACTGAAACTTCAGAGTAGAACATATATTATTTTGTTTTCCCTGTATGTATATACAAATGCATATACTAGAAGCAGTGAATTCTAGCTTCTGTACAGGAGGAGAGAATCGTGACACAAATAACTGAAAGACTCCTGGAAGACTGAAAGACTACTGAAAGGTTGAAAGGTTACTCCTCTGTTTCCAAACTTACCTGATTATTCTAGATATTCATTCAAGCCTCGGTTTTCTTTTAAAAAGATCTGTGAAACTAACACTACCTCCAGCTTCTCACATTTACTTGTTGTTGCTTGAATTTTCTCAGTTTGCCTAGGACTCACTGGCGTAGTATATCTTGGCTAGTTATTAGTAACCCTGCAAGATACCACAGCTCCCATTACATTTACAAGAAGGTATTAAAAAGAATATATTCTTCTACTTCTGTCAGGAACAGAATATCTACAAATAGCATCAAATATGAGAAGAATTCAAAGACTATCCTAAAATAATAATTACTGGGTTTTGAAACTTTAACTTGCCAAGCTAATCCACAAGAGCAAAAAATAAACCCAGCTTTTATGGGAAAAAAATGATATTTTTACCCGAAAGACAGACAAGCACAGTTGCCAAACATTTATCAATCCAGCTGCCTCCAAAAGCGACTTTTCCTGCAAAATCAGAAAGAGGTTCTGCTACATAATATACATACATATGCATGTATATATTTTGCATACATATATACATGTATATATATACACGTGTATGTTTATATTTTATGTAGCAGATTCTCTTTCTGAAAGAAATGTGTGTTTACATGCACACATGTATATAGGTGGATGTACATATACGGAAACATATTACAAAGCTGTCAGAGGTAAATTGCCAGGATTTACTGCCCTTACTCTAACTCACTTCAGTATTGGATCCATAGCTTCAGTCTACTGTAAGAATAGATCAGCGTGTCCAATCTCAGCAGGTTTCGCACATCCATAAGGGTAAGATCAACCCTTTTTTTCCCTTTATATTCACAGGGATGGACAAGAATGTAGGAAATATTGCATTTCTTTCACTCATCTTAAACTGTAGCAGCTTCTACTCTGACAGTATCACAAAGCCCTTTTGCTAGCAGCCCCATAGAGGCTTCCCCTCAGCTGTGGACCGTATGCACAGATCTGGACAACGATGTGCACCAACTCATTAAAACGACTCATGCTTACGTTTTCAAAGCCATGGACATACTTGAAAGCATTTTACTCTTCTTGGGCGACTCATGCTTCATACATCTTTACCTGAAGCATCAACTACCTAAGAAGGAGAAAACTTGGAACTCACTTCTTTATCTGATTATATTCCCATGAATAAGCTACTGAGGAACAGCATCTTAGGGGATCTCAGGCATGGTATTCAGGGACGACTTCACAAAACTATTCAGTGCTTAGGAGCACAAGTCCCGCCAAAGTTTTCCCCAGAATAGTTTCATATGAGACATGGACATTAATCCAATTTTCCCTTTCTGATAGATATTAAAAGGAGTGTGATGTAATGATGGAAATTAAAGGGAGTGTGATGTAACTTTGAGGAGTAAAAAGGTTGGTTAATATTAAACAAATAGGTGCCAATTGGTTCACCAGAGATATTTTAATTAAGAAGATATCAGAACCTCTGCTCTAAATTTGTTCTGTTAAGGTTAATAAAATAGATCATTGTTTCCAAGGCTAAGATGCATTAGAATTTTTAATAGGAACTGTCTTCTAACAAACGAGAAATACAAGAGCAGAACTGTTTGCTGAATGTCACTGATTCTTCAGGTTTAATACATCTAATTTCCTCTTTCTTTTAGCAATTCTGCTAGTTTAGCTGTCTGCAGAATTATACAGTGCTCAAGCACAAACATGAGAAGAGCTAGTGGTTTGCAATTGAAATGAGGCTTCATAAATCAAGGGAATACAACATTCCCTGTTAAAGAAAGGCTTGCTCTGCATTATTTTAAAGCAATATTTTAAAGCACATTTTAATCCAATCACAAAATGATTTTATCAGTAGTGCCAGCATCAGTTAGCCCTTTATATATTACTGGTGTCTTTTCATTCCTTGCACACTAAAATGTATAGTCTCTCCTTCCTTCTTTCAACAACCTCCCCTCTATGTGTATAAAAGATTGCATCCGACAGTCTTATTTTCTAAAATCTTCTCCCTGATTTGCTTGTGCAGTCTGCTGCTAAATATTTTTCCCTCAGCGTTGAATTCCTTCACACAAAGACTTAAGCCTTATTTTTAGTGCCTTACATAATTGTTCACTAATGCCTTATTAAAGCTGACACCTGTGGCTTCAGTTATCTTATAAATGAGCTAACAAGGAAAAATACTCCCCCAGGGAAGCTTGTTTTAGATATCTGAACCAAGAGAATTAAAGTTATACATCCCCAAAGTATTTGTTCACCAGTTCCAGAATTTCAAGCTGTTATTCATACTTTCTTGGCAATGAGTAAGAAATGTTGCATCCATCAGGGTAAAAATGAGAAGAAAAAACAAAACAAAACACAAAGTAAGGTTAAAATGAAATTCTTCTACAGAAAGCCTTGGCCAAAAAAGTAATCATTGACACTGATGATGACAGTGACCAGACCAGAAGTTCAGCATTCTGTTCTGCCAACAGCCAACAATGAATGGTAGTTTGGGAACTGTTTCATTTTAAGATTTTGCTCCTGTCTCTTCATTCCGACTCCACCAGAGGACAGATGCAGGGCTGGGAACAGGTGCCCAGCTCCTCCGGGAAGCCTTTCCTCGTGGGGGTATCGGTGCGGGGTTACTCGCACAGGGCACCTTGGGCTGGGTGTGCGAAGCCGTCCCGCGTGCAGCTGAGTCTGCAGATACTCCGGGTGCCTCGGCGCGCTCCCTGAGCTCCAGGGCTGGGATTGCCATTCCTGCACATTTTCCAGCACAGCTGCAGGAGCCAGCTGGGGAGCAACCGCAGTGCCGCTACCCCGCAGAGCTGGGGAGGGAAGAGCCGTTTCCAGAGCGGGGCCGAGCAGCTGCAGGCACTAACGTTTCCCCAGCTCAGAACGTCACCGACCGCAGCTCTGGTCTGGGGAGAGAAGTTTGCTACTTGTGCAGGCGCAAATGGATCCTCTCCCGAAAGCGCAGAAAGTTAGAGGACAGGCTCTGGTAACAGCGTGTCCTACACGGGCAAGCGTTTACAACGGATTATCCATTCTGACAGCAGCTTGTCCCTGATTGAAATGGAAACAAATCCCCAGTATAAACAAGATCTCGAAAAATGTATGTGGACAGAAGGCAAAGAGCAAGGACAATTTTCCAGCACCATAAAATCTATCCCTTTAATTTGTCTGTACAGCTAAATAAAACTAGCAATTTATCTTGTCTTTTTTTTCACTTGTTCTGAGCAACCCTATATAAAGCAAATCAAATATGCTCACACGTGTGATTCATAATATCATTTCTGAATGGAAAGCTCAGGTCTTCTTAGTATGACAGGATAGTTTGCCACATAATTGGCCCCTGGCTGATGTCTTCATTTCTTTCATGCATCCTCAGACCGACATCGATACTGGAACCTGGTGCAGGCCC
>NW_010577073.1:21539-71945 GCF_000705375.1 Tinamus guttatus | reverse complement strand
TACAGAATCTTTTCTGCCTCCTTTCTATTGAATTTATTTTAAATGCAAAAAAAAAGGCAGAGAGTCCTCAATTTGGTCTGTCAGATCAACAGCAGGAAACCAATATTATGATGGAAACATTTTAAAAATGATAAATACCTCCAGCCACTACAAGACTGAAAATAAATAGTCACCTCTGGCGAACAAAATTATTTGGAGTGTGGTCCTCTGTGATCAGCAGAAATCATCTCCCATTGTGCTGTAAATCTTCCCACATGGATTGGCACCACTTATTCCTGCTCAGAAGCTACCATCACTGTCACATTCTATGATACTTAAAACGGGTACATACAGTAAAGAATATCAAACAGCAACCTGCAAATACTGATAGAGCAGAGAAATGACTAATTATGCAATAGTAATACAGTGGGTTTGAAAAGGCGCCAAGAAGGATAATCCTGTAATATTTGAAAAGCAAAGGAAACATTAAAAAAGAAAGCGAATGAGAAGTATCCTTTGACACTAAAACACTATCATTATTCAGTGTACCTAGGTAACATGTGGGTAAAAGGAGAAACAAAAAAGCCTTCAGCTTCCCCAAAGAATCCCCACAGAAGACGACCTCAGCAGCTGCAACAAGACATGAGCGTATTAATGCTATTCTGGGCCAGGTCCACTCTGGAAACGCACTATTCTGAACAAGAGCTCAAGAGAGCAGTGATTCTTCTGTGTTCAGGGGCAGGAAGGACTTCCCAAAGCTTCAGTCTGGGCCTCAGCAGAGTAACTGTCTGAAAATCTTCAGGTATTTGTTATTTTGTCACATAGAGAATCCTCCTTCCTCTGCTCAAAGAGCAAGGAAACAGAAATGTTAACACATGTAAAGTCAATGTCCAGTTTCATTTTTTTTACTCTAATTTGTTTGATGTAAAATAAATAAATAATCACAGAATTATTTACTAGAGCAAACCATACTCTTGATTAAGAGAAATTGGTATTCAGAACTAGTTAAATCACATTCAATCCAAATAAAGATTTGTCTTTAAAAGTAGCACCTAGATGCATTATAAACAGTGAATAAAACGTTTTCTTTCTTTGTCCTAGCATCTTTAACATGTTGTATATGACCTGCTTCCTCTCTTTTGGGTCACTCCCACGACAAAATTTGCTTATAAATTCTACAATATAAATAAGGGTCACAGCAGAAGCCGATACTGAACATGAAAGATAGCGCGGAAGAAATGTAGTGCTGCAAGAGAGAACATTCTTCAGTGACCAGGCCTAGAACTGAACTTGAATTTTCATGAGGTTACAGCTAAACACCTTTTCATCAGAAGGCTCGTAAACTCTTTTAAAGTACTGCTTTTTCACTTGTTTATACATAGACATGCACACGTTAAGTTACACAAAAGAGATGACACATTTAACTTGAATTGTAGAATGCATTTTGTTTTGCAGCTGTTTATAGTCCACCACTAACAACTCTGCAAAAGAACTGAGACAGAAAGCAACGTCCCTCATATTGACAGCCTGACTTTTTTAATATTAAAGCATTTTGTAGCTGACTCTTTTTAGACTAGAATATGTTGAAAAGACAAAATTCTTTATTAATTCTCCATTGCAGATGGCTCATTTATAACTACTTGTATTATAGGAGAAGCAGTTTACAGCTGTCTTGGACAGACTTGTAAGTATACTTTGCTAAGAAAAGTGTAGCATTAAATTTAATCATCTTGATGTACAAATATTTACAAAAAAAGAGATAAATTCTTCTTCATACCCCACTGCTTGCCATCACTGTATCGCGTTTGCACTTCAGAAGCTACAGCAGGACGAGCGAGGCCTTCCCGAGAGCCGGGGTGATGGGTTTGTCTCGGACACCGCGGAGCAGACGCGCGGCCGGAGGACGGGGGCTCGGCACGTCACGGCCCAGCAGAGACTGCGACCGGCCACCCCGCCAGCCACAGGCCCACGGGTGTGCACAAGGCAGCTGCTGCCCGCAACGGCTCCGGCTCCGTCCTGAATCCCCATCGGGCACCAGCTCTACGCTCCGAGCCTAACTGACGGGCTAATGAGATAACCCCTACCCTCCTTCATTCACTGATCCAGCGTTCAGAAGGCAAGAAGAAAAAAGGGAAAACCAGCAAGGAAGCCTCAGCTGTAGCCTGTGGCTCAAGGCCTCCCATTAACAGCCTTTGCTCTCTGCCTCTCTTCAATCCTTATGTCTGGAGGAGATGCCGTGTTTCTCATCTCTCTCATCTATTTGCTTATTTAGACTGAAGACAAGTAGGAAAATTAGGGAACGTGTCTTTGGAAAGTATTTAGCACAATACTGTGCTGAAACCTCTGTTCCTGAATCCCGAGTCCTCTGTTCCTTTTCTCCTTAATTCCAGAAGTTGAGTGTTGGGCTCAACATCATTTCAAACACAGAGTGTTAGTACACATGGTAAACCTATTTGTTGTGACAGCCCTGTTTAGGAAGAGGTAACTTATACTAATAATATGCCAAAATAAAGATTTTTGTTAAAACAAGATGTGTACTCCAGAATATATTAGCAAAAAAATACCCATTTCCTCTATAAAGAGAATATTCAGTTCCATACTACCCTCATGGCACGACCCTGCCTGCCATGGGCACACTGAGACACTCACAAAGACCCTGAGCTGCTGTGATCTTGGTCGGACTACACAGATCAAGACAGTCTGTATCGCCGCTTCCTCTCACCCTGCACGCTCCAACCTTCATTTCACAAAAACAGGAGATGGAGTCAAGGCACAGCAAGAGCACAAAGCACCTCCAGAAACTCGCCATTGAGATGCCACTAAAAGGTAGATCCAAAATGGACCCTGAGGTATAATAAACCTAAATTATTTTTACCTTGTCAGAACAATAATAATTTACATTATCCATTTTACTAGTGTCTTTGTAAAATATAGAATAATCGCCTATTTAATTTCCTGGAATGAAACCAAGACATACATACCTTAACCAAACTCATTTAAATTTACAGTACAGATGGTACTGAAAAACATAGCTCAGAAAACAAAAAAAAAAAGTACTTTAATTTTATACTATTTTAATAACTTAATAACTTTAACTTTAATAACTCACCTATAACTTTAATAACTCACCATTTCTTTCATTTTGAAACAAGAACTGTCACACAGATGCAGATCACTTCAAATAAAGTAGATAGGCAAAAACACCAACACCAGCTGGACTTACTACTGGACTTCTTGTGGTATTACTAGTTTGGGTTACATATATATATATGTGTGTGTGCGCACATACACGCATATATACACGGATATAGTTCCAGCACTAGAGAATGTCAGTCACTAATTGTCATTGCCCTACCGTAAAGTAATCAGACTCAGCACTTCAAAAGTAAATGGACTCCATCGAGTCAAAAAACTACAAGAATCGTGTCTGATTTAAGGTCTACAAGTCAAAATATTTTGTGCTGTTTCCTGAAATAACACCTATAACCAGCTAGTGTACACATACACACACAAATACTTTAGTCAATATTGATTTAAAAACCTTGCTCTATCTTCAGTTAGTGTCTATGCTTAAAATTACAGTATCATTTCTGGAAGCTATGTTCACTAAAACTGGCAGATGCTTCGTGGAAAATTGCCATTACTGATTAAAACATAATGAAGAATCAACCTGCTAGGACACCTGGGATAAATTTAGTTTTTTCAGTGCATTATTATTCCACTTGAGTGAGATAATAGATTATAATTTTAGAGAAAGTGGCATATGGAACATCTACGAGACTTTACAATAATCATTTGGAGCCTTTATCGCACACACTTGGAAGGGGAGGGGAAACACTTGAACCACATTTTTGGTAGACCATGCTTTTTAAGCAGGAGATTTAAACGAGTTTTATCTTAAAGCAACTTCAGCCATCAAATCAGAATTCACTTGCACACATGCCAGATAAAACTATTAGATTTGAGTAACTACTCCTGTTCCCCAGTTTCGGTCCATTTTCACATTGTCGGTTTAATCACCGATTGCAGAACCTATATCCAGATTTTCTTCCCAATTTTGCAATGCTAATGAGAGCATGAAGGCAGTTCTTGAGAATCCTCGAAACAAGGCAGTTACCAACTGCAGTCAGACAACTGAAAATAAATTATGATGGATGGTGAAAGGGAACCACCACCTTCATCTTGGAGAGATTTATTTCATGAGGAACTGGCATTTGACTCATTGACAATTTGTGAGGACTGTTGATTGTTAGATACAAAGTCTTCATGTGTGCCTACATACTCTGATGCAATGAGAATCATATATTTACAGCCAAACACAGAAACTTGCCCCAGGTCCTAAGATAAGCCAAAGGGAGACCCTGAAATGTAGGAATTAATTAAAATGTTCTCCCAGTGTGACCTGGAGTGCTCCACCTCCAGCAGAGGCAATAGGCAATGCTGCAGGGAGAAGGTGCAAGCTGGGACAACTGATGCCATCTCTGGTGGTCCCCTGGCACCCACACTTTACTGGGGACATTAAAGGTTACATTCCCTGCATCCTTGGCGCTAGGGGACAGAGTGACAACAGCTGGGAGGTGGGTGTCACCTTACAGACTAGACCTCTGCTTTCCCCATAGGGCTTCCCACAGAGGAGGTGAGGTCAGTCTACAACATCCCCGTAAGGAATTTCTCACTGACCAGCTCTCTCCTCCAAAAACCTGTGTTGTCACCTGTGCTGACTCCTGCCACAAACACCTGCAGTTTGTCCCTTTGCTGTTCTTTGTTCACTACCTGCTTTTGACATAGCCAAGAATCACACGTCCTTCAAGATTAAACACAATGTTGCTACTGTTGCTATCATCCTGCTTTAGAAGTTTGCACAAATGCTTAAGCATTTCTCGTTTAAACAAGGTTTCTGTTTCCAATGCAAGGACTTCCTCCTGTTGTAATTGCACAATGCCTTCCCACTGACAGGTCCCATATGTTAGTGCCTTGAGCAAGGATCAGCGATCAGCACCTAGTTCTCCTCAGAGCGCGACGTGCGGCCTCCTAGGGGGAAGCCTTGCAGCATGCAAGGCGCTGAGGCCAAACAGAACCTCGCGCAACAGCTTTGCTTTTAGCTCCAGTCTGAACCACTGTCCTACCAATTTCGGTTTCTACCAAAGACTCCTCCTCCTGCCTTGCCTGCCTGGTCAATTCTGAATTGCAGGCCTTGCTCCTGCCTCCAGGTATGGCAGCCCATGTTCTTGGCCCCAGCTATCCTTAAATGAACAGATAAATTGGCTCAGGAAATTTATGTAGACAAAAAAAAAAAAAAAAGAATAAAATAAAATAAAACAGGCTTTAAAACAACCGGTTGATTTGCTCTGACTCAGCATGTGTTAGCTGAGGTTAGGGAGCGGTTTTGTTGCACGGTGCGCCATCCAAAGGGAACTAAGGTCTGGTTCCGGGGCCTGCAGAATGTACTCCATACCCTATTGGGAGCAAAAGGATCCAGATCAGAGACTGGTTTGTCACATCTTTGAACCACAAACACGGTGGGGCTGTTTAGCCAAGGAAACATGATGAAACCCCAAGTGTTCTGTCCTGCAGCACCAACTGCATCTGTCTCATGCTCCTGTGCAATACAACAGTTGTTAGGAAGGCATGGCCAATTCTGTAAAGATCTTGGACACTCTAAACTACTGTATAGAGAAATATTATTCCAGATAACAATGACAACAACTTGAGAGTGAAAACACTAGAAAAGCACTACCTGTTGATTTCTAAGGGCATAGGACTTCACATCCCATCTAATGTAAATCTGCTCCTCACACCTCCTCCTGCTTCAAAACAAAGTTCCAAACACTGTCTTTCTGTTTTGTTTTGTCCTTACATCAAGAGGTTGTGGCCATGCAATTATTTGTATAATGATTCCTAGGTCAAACCAGCCTGATCTACTGCAATCTATTGGGAGTTTACTTCTCTTCCAATTTTCTTACTTGTTTCTTAGAGCATGCCACTGAGCTCTTCCAAGTCTGGCTGCAGTACAAAAAAGCTTTCAGACATACTGGGATAAAGACTCAAAAGGAAACTGCAAACCACACCTTTAATTCTTTAATTGCTAACCAGTATTTTTAGACTTCAGTGTTAATTTGCAAGAGGGACAGCAGTATATACAATAAAATGTTGTAAAAGATAAGCAGGTAAGCTGTAAAGCTTTGAAGGAGAAAACTTTGCTAAAGAAATAAAGCTGTGAGATAAAGTACAAGCAGGTGATAAAAATGGCAAGAATATACTGCATGAGCAAGTGAAAATGGAACAGAGAGGGTTATGTTCCTGTCTGGTGTTTCTGGCTCTGTATCTACAATGTGGTCACCTTAAGGTGCAATTTCACTCTGTGGGAGGGGTAGTTAATTATGTTAGTTGAAAACTAGAAGACACAAAACCAACCAAACAAAAAAAGTGTTTAAAAAAAAAAAAGGACTTACAGCGTTAAAGTGACAGAAGTAGCAACTTTCTGTATCAAAGAAAAGAAATGGAATCCCAGTCTATTGGCCACAATTTTCCACATCGAACTGTGGGCTCAACAAACTGGCACATAATTCAGCAGAGGACAGACCCACGTTACAACACAAACAGTAGGGAAAAAATCTGCCCTGACACAGGTCCTTTTTCTCAAAGCCCAGCAACCAGGACAAGATAAATGAAACCTTCCAGTCTACTACACCACCATACCTTTTAGAATAAAATATACACTGAATTTTAAGCAAAGTGCTTTTAACACAGCACCAAAAGTTCTCCAGATAACTGGGTGCTTGAAAATGATCATGTATTTAGACATTTTTCCACATGCAAATATCTTTTATATTTAAGATAGATGCTTGAGAGTTGATTTGTCCTTTAATATGTCCTATGGTAGCAAAATTCAATAAAGTAACAATCCAGGCACATTTTTCATTCCAGGAAATCTCTTCTGCGGATGCTCTTTCTTTCCTTTCCTGCCTAGCTCGATTGATTGCCCCTTCCACTGTACCTGGAAGCCACATATCTCTTGGTGTGACGCTGAACCTTTTCTGTATTTTGTTAAGAAGCTAACATCCTTTCCCAGAATGATATTGCAAATTCCACAACATCTAAGAAGGCTACGAACAAACTGTAAGGATTAGACATTTTGTAGGTTTTCTGGTTGCTTATGAGACACGAGAAATCTGATCTAGATGAGCTCTGCATTCTCTATTTTCCTCCCTATATTCTTTCTTGCTTAGATGTAATTCACATATGAAAAGAAAAAGCTGAACAAAAGAAAAATTGTTAAATCATTGTTCTGCTTTATTTTCTCAATCCCTTGAGTGGTTCCCAACCCAGAAGCACTTCTTTATTCCTTTCATTCCAATTACCGTTTAACCATCAAATGGAATAACTAGCAAAGGAAATAAGTTATGCAATATATAACATTCCACTGGAAATATTAAGTAGCTTTGACAATAGGATATTTGACAATGCTGAGAAAGAGATAGAAGCAATTAACATCAAATTGTTACTTTTCTCCAATGGAAAATATTTGTTTAATTCAACCATTCAAATGAAAAGAGAAATTTAATTACAACAGTGTTTTATAACTGCCTGTCCAGATTAACAAAAAGTGTAGACATTTCTCTCTGGAGTCCTATTCAATATGAATGTGAAATGTAGATAAGCGGGTAGAAGCACATAGCACATGATGATAACCCTTACATTCCTCAAATGTGTAACGAAACTCATTCCATAAAAATATCACATGTGGCTATGAAGCTCCATAAATGATGAGTACTGTTGTTCTTAATTAAAAAAAAAATCTATCTTAAGGAAATAAATATAATCATTTTTTCCATCTTTTATATTTTGGCTGCAAATTTAACATAGGCTTGGTCTGCAATTGCACTCGTCTGGACCCTACTGCAAGCTGTGATTGCAACAAGTGGAATTTTCTGCAGTGTAAGGTGGGCAAATCCACCCTGTTCCCCCAGTCCTGTGGCAGTACGAGCACGCCAAGGGGCCAGGGGGCAAGAACCACAGGCTCTTGTCTTGCTCTGCAGCCAACGTGAACCTGATGACAACTCCCAGAATCTGTTCCTATTGCAAATTACTCTCCCTGCTCACATCAGGAGCATTTCTGCTAGCCTAACACAGGACAAAACCTGCCAGAGTGGGAAAGCATTGCAAGCACTGTTAACTGGCACTGTGTTTCCTCACTGTTGAGGTGGCCAAATAACATTCGTCACCGAATCCCTGAAGTGCTGAGGGCAGTTCTTGGTCTACTGACAATTTTGGTCTTTCGCAGTGTCTTGGAAGTTATCAGTTCTATTTTCAGACATATTAACTAAAAAGCTGTTCGATGTCCTTCCAAATATGATCTTATGCTTAAAGTAAACCACACTTCTGCTTTTTAGGCACAGTGTGACTCAAAGAGACAACTCTGTAGGGTGGCATCCTGCCACACGACAGGCAGTGTCACTGACTACAGACACTATTCAGCAGCAAAGGAGCTACAGAATCTTTTAAAATGTCTTTTACAGTTAGAGACACTGACACTAGAGCTGTGACAATAATCAGTCCTTCCCATTTTACTTTTCATTTTGATTCTGCTCTCATTTGTTGGTATTTATAGAGAATAGCTGATTAATGCACAGCGCATGTTCATTGTAGGGCTGCGTTTCCTCACAAGCTGAATAGCAAAACAGAGATGGGGTAGCAAAACTACAAAGGGAGGAAATTCAAACACGGTGTTCTGAGAGAACAAAGAATGAAAGTTGATTTAATTTAAGAAATGGGATTTCTACAGACAATTTAGAATCACCAAATACACAAAGGTCTCCTTCAGTGAGAGTCCTGGAGTATTCATCTCCAGGCTTGCTAAAACCAACTTTTACTGTATTTGAAAATTTGATTGAAGCAGGCAGCTTATTGCCATTAAATAATATAATACAGGGGAAAAAAAAAAAAAAGCAGTTACACATTAAATGAGCTGGTTCAGTTACAACTGCAGCTGCTTCCAGTAAATTCCATCTTTTGAATAATAAAATTATTGGGCAATTAAAAGCAATTGCCACTTCTGTTTTCCTACTGATAAACATTATAAAAACCCTCAGAACCACTGATTTTCCTGTTTATGGCTGAGCTCATCATCATTTAGCAAACTATTCTACGTAGGTCACACTGGATTTGCAATTTAAGCTTAAAAACAGAGCTGCAATAGAATCAGCTGATTTCTGCTTACTTTTAATGAGGAAACAATTCATATTACTATAGCATCCTACTATAAATATGCTACCTTATTGAGCAGGTTTGCAATACAATGCATGGCATATATATTTTTATTGCAATCTATTGCCAAGTAATGGTGCCAGTTTCAGTCTGTGATTGAATAGGCTTAACCATGACTCTCTAAGCCGAATGCTATATTTCTGTGCAAAATTTTCCACTTTAAATAAAGATTGGTATTATTTTACAAACTCGAGGTGTCACCCAACTTACATTGCCTGCATATACTGTACTGTGTAGCCCTGGAGCCCCATAAATACAGTATTGCCATTGCTAATAATATGCCATAGCCTATTTAATACATATGGCCTCAGAACTGAGGCTTGCCAGGCTTCGTATGAACTTGGCTAGTTTGGACTTCCCTTTAGCTTGTACAGCTCTACAAAATTTCTTCCGAAGAACAGCCAGCTATACCTAGTTCATTTTATTTTTTCCTTCTATTTGTTAGGCATAATCATATATATATATATATATATATATATATTTACACAGAGGTATGAAGTAGTTATTCTGTGTAGAATGAAATATTTGTTCTGCTAACAAAGCAGTGCAGTGAATAGAAGCACGGCCTGACTGCAGAGGCACTCATGACAGTGGACGTGTGGGACACAGTAGGAATTACAAACAGGATTCCCTACAAGTAGGGAATTACAAGTACAGGATGACAGAAGTCACAGGCACCCACAGGCAGTGGTCATAACATCTAGGGTTTGACTGAGCACGCTGGCTTTTTGGTGTGTGTTTGTACGTGTCTCTACATGTTGGCCAAGCGGGGACATGAGAATCTAAGGATCAGTTACGAAGCAGATGAGTGTCTAAGGCTGGTTGCTGGGGTATCCAGAGCAGATTTGCATGGGTGTGTGCATGTGTCCTCATGAGTGAGGAGGTCAGGATCAACAACGTGAGAGCAGCTGCAGGCCTTGGCGACCTCATGCAAGGCCTAGACAACCTACATGCAAGTGCCTGGACCGAGTCATGTCTAGGTGCCAGTGACCAAACCCCAGGCCAGCTCCTGCACCAGCTCAGTGTGTAAGACCAGCTACTGGAAGAATCTGCAATATACAGATATGTACATACACCAGGTCAAAAGTCTGAAAAGCTGTTCTCGAGTGATCTCTAAGGTCATTACTGTTTCATGTCTCTGCATCCTTAGGCAGGAAGCTGTATGCCCAAGGTCAGAGAAGGAATAAGGTTTTCCTCCCTGCCCTCCCCCTTCCCTTTTTTTTTTTTTTTTTTTTTTTAAATATAACAGTTAATGGGCCTAACATGGGCATCTTGCTGCTGTTAGAAAGGGAGCAGAACATGGGCATCTTACTGCTGTTAGAGAGGGGTAATGCTGGAGTGTGAAGTGGGTGCTTTAAAAAGGACCAGAGACCATACGAGGAGCTGAGTACCTAGCATGGCAAAGAAACATGCATGTCATCTTGCTCATTTCAAAGCTTATTTCTAGGTAACCTGCTAAAAAAGACCATGAAGTATCATAAAAGTGAAGCCACTGAATGTTACAGTCATTTTACACAGCAACACTTAATTTTACTGCGTTGAGCTGAACAATGGAAGGAAACACAATCAAATACTTACTGTATTTAAAGCGCTTCAGAAAGATCCGTTATCTTTCTGTGGATAAGAAGCTACTATTGATTTCAAAAGTGTTACTGAAATTCCATTTTTAGCAATAAAATGCACTACATTTTTATCAGAAAGGGTTATTTATTATACTGATGCAACCCAATACTTAACATTGTTCAAAGGTATGCAGCAAGTAGGGGCTAGTGGCTTCTTTATGAAAGAGAAGTCTTTCCAACATTGATCTTTCTAACTGAATGGGGCTTAAAACAGATTTTTTTTTTTAAGTATTCTCCCAGACAACAAGATCAGATACTGTATTCCTAAAATATGCAACGTGAAATCCACTCACAGCTCACCTGCAATTGGCCCACTGTATCTCGGTGTACAAGTGCATCTTCAAAGAGGAAGGGAAGTCCCTTTCAGAAGCAGACCCAATGTCGACCATTTCCTAATTAAATTCCCTGGAATCCAAAAGATCTCAAACAAGTTGAAAAAAGCCCGACTGAACTCATTCACTTTTTCTCACAGCTGTGTTATTTCCCCACCTACCTCCAAAGCGCCCCACCTGTGGCATAACACTCTTATCCATCCACCTGCTCTTCACCTTTCCCTTTTTATAAGATCTTTTAACATCAAGGACAATGCGTTGACCTGCTGTTTATCAGTCCAAGTCAAACACTGTCTTACAATAACATGCCCACCCCAGCGAGCAAGCTTCGTATCCCTCTCATCAGCACAGTATCGTGGCACTCATCCTCCCTGAGCCACGAGCACTCACATAGGTGCTGAACCTCCTTCCCAAGCTCTCCATGCTCTTCTGCACCTTCCCTCTTGGATAGCCAGCTGCCACAAGTTACTGTCATTTTATTTGCTGCCTAACAGATCTATTTTATAGAGTTTGTAATTGTCCTGATACATGTTACATTTTGATGGAGCGCCTGTAAATAACCCTGTTGTCAATAACAAACACAGCAGCAAATACTTATGCAGTTGGTTTGATGTGAAAAATGAAAAATCAATGTAATATGCCCTTATTGTAGGCACCTGCAGGCAACAGCCAATACAATCGATTAACTCCTACACAATAGATAATAAAGCCAATTACAAAACATATGGAACACTCCAGTATAACTCCACATTTAGATGCAGTAGTGAAGACAATGCAAAAAAAATGCATTAAAAATAATTAATAGTTTCAAAAAGGCATCCCCGATGCAATGGTTTTATATATTCAGATTATCTGCCTATCAAGTACTCAAAAGGTTAATGCAGCACTGACTCATTTGTTAAGAACTCCAAAAGTTTCTGCGTCTAGATATGGGTTTACTATCCCCTCCATCAAGAGCGGACGTAAAAAGACATAAACAGTGTACATGTTCTATTTCCCTAATGCCAAAATAATAACTTTATACACTCTAGCATAACTTTACAGAATTTTCAATTAAATAGCAATCTCCATATTCATGTAATTCTAGTGAAATAGAATAATTTCCTATTATTCTATTCCTAGATAATAATTTTCATAATTTTCTATTTAAATATTTTTATCAGATCCAAGTAATGTACCCCAAATAATATATGAAACAGATATATAATATGACCTCTTCTGAATTCCCTCTTCTTGGGGATCAATTCATTTTGGCCAAAGCTCCCACATTAACTACACATGCAAAACACACAGTTGTGACTGCTTGTGTAAAAGGAAGAAATCACAGTGCAAAAGCAAAGAAAGAATGAAGAATAAATTTCTGTTCCTGTAAGCACACTCCTTAAAAGAATAAAACAAACTTAACTTGATTCTAATAACACACTTTTCATAGGAAATGAAGTTGGCAACAAGAGCTACTTCTCTATAAGATAGGAAATATTACAAATATTTTTATATAGGTCACATTTGTTTGTAAACCACGCTTACTGATACTTCTCCAAAGTTGTAAGAAATGCAAATAAAGTTTAGAAAGATTTTTTTTTTTCACTTTGCAATTAGCAAAGAATGTGACAGAATAAATTTTGGAGCAGGACAAACATTCTCATAGTGAAAGCAGAAGAACTCTTGTTGTTTCCCCTGCTCTTTGTGACAACTGTGACGCAGTGGCGCTCCGCAATCCCGAGCATCCCTGACGTGCCCTCGGCTCCTGCAGGCAGCAGCTCACTGGGCAAAATGTTCTGGGGCCTCTGGACGGGAAGAGGCCGTGCCTGCCTCCTCTGCACCGCTTTCCACAGCGCGCTCTTGGTCGCTCCCTCCGAGACACTTCCCGTGGGCTGCGTCCTCCAGCCTTCACCAGCACCTCGAGTCCAGTTACCCCACACACTTGGTGGAGCCTTCATACTAAAGTCACAGCAAAGACAAAGACTGATGGCTCTAATTCATTACCGCTTAATATTACCTTTATTTTTATACTTGGTACTTTTCATCATACATCTATTATGCATTTTTTATTGTGCAAGTATTTTAGCTGCCTGTTAAAGGAGGACTGGAAGCCAATCAATTGTGTATATCCTTGTTTTGAACCATTTATATTTGATTTCTGTATTCTAAATGTTTCCTGCTTTGACCAGCTTTATTCTAGAAGAGCCTTTTAAAGTGACCCAGGTCAAACCAGGAGGCGGAAGACCAGCAGTCCTGCGCAGGCTGCACAGGGGTAACTGGGCCATAAACTTTCTGCCTGCTCAGCTTGTTGTTCACTCGAGCAGCCCAATAACCAACTGCCCTGCCAGTCTAGTCCTTCAGGCCCCCTGAACATGATTTGGTAACTAGAGACCATTTCTAACAGAAAGGTTTTTACGACCAAGCACCAGTCCTACCTCACATCAAGGGGTTATAGCATGAGGACAACCCGGTATAGCCCAAGGGCATCAGAAAACTGAGCCTCACCTGGAGAAGTTGGAACCATGCCTTCCTGCCGAGGTCTAGTGCAGCTTCCCATCACCGCGGCTCGGGACACAGTCTGCTGGTCTCAGCAAAAAGTTGTGCCAGGCTAGAGAGCCACTTTCAAACTCCAAAGGCTAAACTGAATTGGTGCTCTTTAACCAAAGTAAAAACAGCACCTGCACTCTGCTTGCGTGCAGAAATTCCTTTCTATAGGATTCATACATTTCCTATGAAAAGATGCTATGAGGGACAATTCTGTCATGGTTTTGGGAGCATGTTCATTGCCCTAATGAAGAGCAAGCTAATGAGAAAGTCCGGCCTCCTTTTCTTTCAACACCATCTTTCAGTACACGACTATCACCTTTTCAATTGCTGCAATTCCCTCATCTGAGGGAACAGCTGAGCTTGTCAGCAGTGTAGCTGGAGTGTCAGAGATTAGCTGAACTGCTCCCATTAGAGCTAATGGAGTTACCTACTAAATCCCTACTCGTTGAGTTGTCAGGTTTTTCTTAAGCAATAATATCCTTGCAAGCATCCATTTACCCAAAGGTTTAAAATGAGGAAGCTGAGCTTTTTCCCTCCTTTACCTTACAGAAACTGAAGTCTTTCCTTTGATATTTTCAAAATCTCCCTATCTCCTATCTATTTCCAATATACAAATTTTTCAGTGGCTTAGTGGATATTGCAATGACATCCAAAGAGCACAAAAACAGATTGTCTTTCAGTGATTTCATGGAGATACTTACTAGTAGAATAATATGCAAAATGGCAGAAAAGTTTCACTAGATTCTCTATCCCACATATACATCCGTATCAACTGCTACTGACATTTCAAATATGACATAGAAGAAGAAAGCAGCAGACTTGAGCTGAATTAGCATACTTCCTCCTGATGAGGAAGCATAAGTCATCTTACATTCTTGTTGTTTATCAGTGACTATACATCTTTCTAACTTTAAATTTCTACCACCCGTAAGCAGGATGTCGGTTTTACAAATTTGACTACATCTTTCTACGTAATAATTACATATTAATCTTGAATGTATTCCTGCTCAAGCAAATATTTAACTACAGCTCTGTGGGACAATCTCTTTATGGTAATTAGTGTCTTAAAGAGCTCTGAGAATAGTCTCGTGATAGCAAGGATAACGGGCTGTTTTCAGAACATCTCCTTTTTTTTCCTGGGTTTCAATAAAGGAGTTATCAATACAGTAAACAGAGAGGAGAATGCAAACTTGTGTCTATGGCAACCATATTATCCCTCTTCACTTTGAATTTCTACGGCTTTTCAAAGGATTCTAGAATTCAGCCTCATCTTTATTCTGCATGGGTCAATTAAAACTATCTCGAAACTACACCAGTATTTCAGAATTGCTACCCGCTGCAAAACTGATCCATAAATTCTAACCTAAAAAGCAAACTACTCTGCAAGTTTAACAGGCAGCCTCTGTTCAGGAAAAGAAAAGAAAATCTCTACTGAACTAATTACTTCCTACAAAGTTTCTGGTACTGTTGCTGTCTGGCACCAAACTCCCTTAGTTATAGATAATTCTTGCGACAGGGTGATCCAGAGAGGGTGATGAAAAGAGGAAAAGAACAAAGAATGAAGCTATTGTTCAGGTTTGAAGCTGTTCACTAATGTGAAGCAACTCAAAGGTTGGGGGAAAAAACAACCAAGCCTGTCATAGTGCAAGGCTTTGAGGATGAACCCACAAAGAACTCTCTAACAAAATATACATGCAAATATTTTGGTGTTAAAGGGCTGAAACTCTCTTTTTTCACCTGCCAGTATTTAAATTTGCAAGATAATTTAATCAAAGTGATTGATCTTAGAAGTTATTTAAATTTCAAAGAATCTAATAGCAAATTACGTAAGAGATTCTGCTTTTCCTACTGTTTGATATTGCCTTGACTCTTCCTAATGTTGCTGTTGAACTTTGGGTCTCCTAAATATTTTTTCTAAACACTCTTCCTCCTGTCAAACCCTTCTCTTCTGATCACTTCCCTTTTTCCTCATATATACGTCTTCTGAATCTAACTGCCTTAAACTGGAAGAGGTCTGTAGCAAAGAAATTGAAATATTTTCCTGAACAACAGTCATGAGATGAATGGCTGCCATGCCTCTGGGTTCTCAATCCATGTTTTATTTCTTCCATGTTCAGGTTAGCTTTGCTGAACACACAACATGAAATCACATCCCAACTATCGCAGACTTGATATGTGCTGACAGAGCAGAGATGATGCCAACTCAAAGCATTTTTGACACATTAGATTCATTCTCTGTTCGCAAATCAACTATGCAGTGTGGATGGCACAGATTCCAGTGTCAGCAGGACATGACATATAAATTTAAATGTATTCACAATGTACACATACCTACTGCTGCCTAAGAGGTCTTAAATGGAACTGTAGCGTCCCTTACAAATGATAGTACTATTTTTTTAAACAGTCTGACTTGAAACTTTCCTGTTAAATTTTCTCACCTGGATACTGTTTTTTGAATAAGGTAGAATCAGAATGACCACGGAAGCAATACTGCGGACACACCTATGACAGTTTCATCATACAGTGGTTTGGTATTTCCTGGGAATCATGCTGTAGAGTCCAGGCTATAGGCTCTATTTTTTCATAGAGAGCTAAACATTAGTTCTGAAGGAACTATACTTTTGAGAACAAAAATTGACATTGCCTTTTTTCCTATGACTCATATAAATTTAATTCCAAATTTGCCTCAAGGATAGCCTTTTATTTATTTATTTTAGAGCCAGCAAAGTGCTGTTGGAGCGAATTAAAATAAAGCTGACCTGATCTGGATACAAAGATAAGTTGTTGTTGTCTGTAATGTTCCAATTTGCTACTACTGATTTTGTGAGCTGTTGCAGAATAGCAACATACAGATATAAGGTAAGTTTAAGAACTAAAAGACTCAATTCTTGTGCAGACCATTTTTCACTTATACTTGCCACCTGACACTTCCTGCAATGTAAAATTTTACAAATTAGAACTTTACAAATTTTAAGGCAATTATTTAAAACTATGAAAAATTTGTGCCCTCAAATAAGATTTTGGTATTATAAATAAAATATACATTAAAGGAATGTTTTGCAGGCTACTGCAAGCAGTAAGGAATGCCTTTTCCCATGCAGTGAGTCAATGGCAGCAGGCTGCCAGCCTGCTAGAGACACACTTTTATCTTGTCATAAATGTTTACAGTCTATTTGCAGTGAGCTCCCGATTTCTCAGAAACTCATTTTCTCCATGGAATTTTCTAGAGACACTTGCTTCATTTCTCCCACGAGCTGAGCTTTCCATGCTGCCCGCTAAGCACAGCCAAGCCCTGTGTGATCTGGATAGTTACACTCCTTTCAGAAATATTTGGACCTTTGTGGTTCATTCAACTAATGATTGCTTAAAGGAGGAGACAGGGCAGGAACCATGACGATTTTACTAGCTTTCCAAGGCCCTATTTTATATCTTTTCTGCCCCTTCACAAATGAGGCGACCCTTTTCCACTGCAGTGTTTTAAAGCAAAGCCCCGGTTCTCTTGGCCCTTCAACCATATAGAAAATTAAATCTTTATTATTAGGTCTTCTCAGTGCTTAATAAAAAATAATGATAGTTAAACCTGTTTTAATACTCACACTCCTATCCCCTGCCTGCCTCCTTCCTCTCCTGGGTACTGTCTTAAAACGTGTTCCTTATCCAGGGCTTCCTTTTACATTCCTTAATGAGCAGCACACTAGTCTCTTAACTGTCCTCCACATAAATGGATTAAGTTTCACATGAAGAGAGATCCCCAGGTATGTGTTAGAGCAGCTGTAAGCAGCTGTGTGAGATGGGATGAGAGCAGAGACATAATTCACCTGGTCTTGACAGCAAAAGCACCAACTCTCTGCAACATTTATTTTGACTCCCAATGAAAAGACCCTTTTAACTTGTAGCATCTTTTATTCAGCACCTCATTTTCTGCTAAGTATTAAAAGTCAGTAGGGTGTGAGGATTTGTTCCAAGGCTTACTGAGATGTTACTGACACGAAGGAGATGCAGACCGGTTCTGCTGAGTAAAGCCAATGGGAAGGTTTGAAATCAGATGCATTTTACCGTCGCACGCACCACGCACGTGTGTTTTCCTTCTCCCTACTTGAGAATACATTTTCCCATGCCTTTTATTCTTTATACTCTAATTACTAAAATAGCTTAAAAATAGGCAAGATCATTTAAACTCATGGCTTAGATCTAAGTGATATAAATGTACATTCTTGTTATTTTCAAGCAAAAGCGAGCATGACTAAAGCACAGGATTTGGGGTGGTTGATTATCAGATTATGCCTCTCCAATGTCTTTCTATTCTGTTCTGAAATCCCCCCTGCACAGATGCTGCCCCTGTGTTGAGGGCTGTGCAGGTAATGACCTCATGTAACTATTAGATCCTTGGAATCTCCCCACAGTTATTTTTTTCTCCTCTTATTCAGCAATTATTCCTCAACATGCTTATAATTCACATAACTTTACAGAATTTCCTCATATTCTTAATTCAGATCATTTTCCAATCATTTAATTTTTTAAATATTTATTCCTCCTTTTCCAAGGTTGGTGCCCCTGCAAGTTCCCTAAGTCTGTAAGCACATCCTCCCTCCTGCGTCATCATCTGAGGCAACAGGAATTCTGACTAAAACCAGAATGATGACAGACTCAAGGACACCCCTTAATGTTCCCTTCAGTTTTGATAGGAAATCATAACCATACTTTGAGCGTGGAATTGCAGTTAGTTTTGCTTAGCTCAAGAACACATTGCAAAGCGGCACTGAGATCTATCCGTTCTACTGATCTTGGCGACCCCTCCTAACAGGATGTCAGGAAAGACACGGTCAAAAATCTTATTTTACCTTTACGGAGGGCGCACGTGTAGAACGCAGCTGCTTCAATCTCAGGGGCATTTCCAGAACAAGGAAAGACACTGGGGAAATTCACACCAGAGCGCTGTTATGCTGTAAGTGCCAGACAAGACAGATTTCTTGGAGACGCTCCTGCATGGTTAAACTGCACTACCCACTTAGAAAAATGTTTTACAGCAATCTTTGAAACCGAATGTCAAATCTATTAGTATTAATTGCAGTACAATCAGAACTTTTTCCTAAATATGTTTATGATGTCTCTATCTTGCAAATACAGCAAAGCTACACAAATTTACATGTTTATGGTTGGAATTGCATGACATGTTAACAGTGGAAGATTATCTTCTCCCCATTTCAACTAAGTTTGCATCTTATTTGCAATGACAATTAAGTCAGTTGAATTTATTTTCAAACGTCTAGTAGCACTGGAATCTCACTGGGAAAGCTGAGCCTCCTTCTAAGCTCAGGCAATTCAGGATCACAACAGTTGGCTACTGCTTATTGGTCCTTAAAAAAGGAGAGTAAAACAAAATCTCTGCATTTCTGAAGGAATATTTTAATGAGCCCTCTGTAACAGATTAAATCAGCCTTCACTGACTCACTGTTTCGCTAACTCAAATGGAAAGTTCCCTCCTCCTTCTGCAGCATCAGCTCCATTTAAGAAACAAAAACCAATGCAGTTTTTTATATATGTTTCTGAAAAAGAAACACAGAGTCAAAGGAGCAAGACTGAACTATCATAGGTAATAATTGTAGTATCACAAAATACACCTGCTTAGATTTTACCAAATCCTTCAAGTGAAAGGAAGAAATTAAAACTGCCTTTCGAACCTCTGCATTATTATTTTCATAGCAGAATGACTCATCAGTACAAAGTAAAATACTTAAATAGTAGAAGAGTTCAATAGACTCTTAAAATATTCCAAAATGAAAAGTTTTCTAAAGCAAGTTCTTTTTATACACACATACTGACACTAGAAACTAAATATCCATTACCAATTTGGACAGAACATTTGTTTTCCAGAACAAGAGCGAGTCAATATCAACACCTGGATCCGAATCAAGAGTCCTGGTCCTGTCCTGGAAAGCGTGCGTCTCCCAGCTGATTCCAAACTGAACCTACATCTACTCCTTCTGGGAAATGACTCCAGCTGGTATCTCAGCACATCTGACATCAAGTCAAACTCCACCCCACTCCACAGCCTGAGGGCTCCACGCTGCTCCTCTGAGCACACGTGCAAAGACACAGAAGGACACTCAGGAGGAGTAATTACATTATTATTTTAATCTTGCTGGTGCCTCCTTGCAACACTGGAAGTTCTACAAAGCCAGAGCAACAACAAGTGATTGGCAGCAGACGATGAGAGAAAGCCAAAAGGCGCTGTGAAAGATGAGTGGGAATGAAGAGACAGGGATAGCCCTGGGAACAGGGCATGGCCAGATGAACAGAGGAAAGGGAGTGATGGGAGAAGGCACAAGTACCTTAAGCAGAACTTCCAGCAACCTACGAGGAGGTTGGGAACGACAGTACTCAGCAATACGTTAGGGCTGGAGGGGACCACCACGTGCAGCTCTGCATTGTGAAAGGACCCAACGCTGCAGCTTTCCATGGCAAAGGGACAACACTGGGCAAACGCCCAGCTGTCCAAAAGCCCTAGTCCAAACTAACGTCCCCATGGAATCATGCATCATCCTTTGGAAACCCCCGCATCCCGCATATCCCTGGAAGGAGACCAGCACCTGTGTGGCACTGCCACCACCCTGGGCAGAGCTCGGGCCGCGCAGCCCAGCTGAGCAATTCTCACACCCTCACAAGTGGCTCTGACAACCCGGGTTCCTTCGAGCCTCAGACCAAACAGGGTCTCTGCAGGGAATTCCTACGGTTGGTGGCAGGCACCTAAGTTCTGCAGAGAAACAGGATTTATAATATAAGTTTTTTCCTCTGTTTCTTATCAAATATTCCTGGGGCTCTCCACTCAAAATGCTGCCTCCTGCAAACCTCTCAGGCATCCGCGCCGGACGGGAAAGCAGGCACCTAACTCCGAGTTGTGGATTTCCTGCAGGAAGCCAAGCTCCTGGAGCGGCTGTGGGTCGGGGCCTTTGTGTGAGGAAATTCCATGGAAACTGGCATGTGCCATAAAATTATTTGAAATATAGGTTTTAGTGGGAGAAAAAAAAAAAAGAAAAAAAAAGAGGATGATTCATTCTTTGTGTATGCTGATGACAGAATGTCACTGTTCCTTAATGTACTGTATTGGAAAGAATTGCAGTCTGAGGCATACACATTAACAGATAGATGAGCTTAAAAATAACCTCAAAAATAATCACAACTTTTATTTTTCTTATGTTGTCTGATCACTAAAAAGCATCTTTAAAAATTTATCTTGTATTGCTGAGATGAAGACAACTTCAGAGATGTTTGATTGCTGCTTGTTAGGTAATTATTTGCTCAAATAAATACACCAAATTCACTTTACAATCCTTTGCTGCCACCTCTTGGCAAACAGAAGACAGTAAAAAATAAGCTATTTCTTGACATTCAAATAACAATAAAAGCTAAAATTAAATGCTTAATTACACTACACAAAATGCATAATTATATGTGATTACAATTGGATAATTAGGTCTGGTATACATTTCTTCTGCTACAGTTTAGATTGCAAGACAGGTGAGGTTCATGCTGTATAGTTAATACTCCCCAAATCTGTCTTGAAAGTGCTTAAAAAGATTTTGTCAAGGGAAAAAAATAAAATAAAGGGAAGGGTCACATTCACAAAAGACCTAAAACAGCCAAAGTCATCTTTCCTCCCCTCCCGTGGCATGACCAGCTTGTGCTTATTGCAAGTGGAGCTCCTCTACCTTCCTGCCTCTCAAGGGATCTCTATTTCTGCGACCCTGGACATCTGACAGCATAAAATCTAGCTAAATTCTAGCCAGGTGGCCTAAGAGTGGCATTATTATTACCACTACACTGAGAAAATGCAGCTGTTTCAGCCCTTCCTGTCACAAATCTCAAATCCGATGAGAAGGAACCTTCACTCAAGCTTTACAAGCGGAGTTGGGCTGATCCAAACCTTGCAGAGACCTCGGGCTGCAGGGCAGCTCTGAGGAGGCTTACGGTGCCTGGGAAATGGGCAATGCCAGCTCATCAGATGGCACCTGCACCCCCTTCTCCTTCGTTCCCTTCTCCCAAGCACCCGCAGTAACTGCTAACAGTGCAAAGACAGCCAGAAAATTAATCAGGAATCTGATTAATTCTGGTTCTGACAGGTTCTGGTGTGATTTCAAACTGGAATAGATGCATCTGTGTTCAACTTTGTTGGACAAACTGAGCCCACAGAAGCGCAATGAAGTTAGTTAATTAGTTGCTTAAATTTAGAGCAGTCCTACTCACCAGTCCTATTTCTTCATTCAGTTTCCAAATATTCAAAGAAAATGCCCATTTAAAGTTATTTAGACAAGTTATCCCAAACACAAATCCTAAAAATATTGGGAATCAAGGTAGCTGCTCTCCAGGGAAGTGCTAGCATTCCAGAATTGCGTGTTGTCTGAGGCAGTTTGTCAGATACATCAAAGCTAAAGTCAAAGAGACAAAAGATTGGTTGAGGTGCCTCAGTTGGGATAATCTGTGGGGTAAGCAGCTTCTGCAGCAACCCCATGTGATAGCTCCACTGACAGCAAGTTTTTACACAGCCAACAGCTACCACAGAGTTTTGGTTTTATTTTCAATTGCAAATTACTTAGAAAGCAAGATTTTTTTTTTTAACTATTCTTTTACCTGACACCAGATGGCACTGCAAAAGATAAACACAATACTAAGGGTTCAATGTCTTCATTGAGTCCAAGTTTCAAGCCAAGCATGCAACTGCACTTCACAAGTATGAAATGCTCAAACTCAGATTTGATGTCTGCACAGCAGCTTCAAACAAACTTGAAAAAGAAATGCATAGAAGAAATGCAATGGTCAAAGCTATATTTCTGCAAAACCGACTGCAAAAGCAACATCCTTATACTCTAAAATAGCCCAAATTTAACCCGATTGTTAAACCGAATTCCAAAAGAATCTCTTTTATTTCATTTTCCTAACATTTATAATTAGTTATTGCTAATTTATAATTAGTGGTTTCATCCTGGAAATATTTCTGGATTCTCCAAAGGTCTGGAAGGTTTTGTTTTGTTTTTAATTTATGCAAGAAAACAGAATAATTGCCTACAACTTAATGTGAAAAAAAAAATGAGCACCTTTCAGAAGTGACACTTCTTTCAGGACATCTGCTCTTTAAGTCTACCTTCATTTATAGTGTTCCCTTTGTTATCTAAATCAAGGTTTCACAAAATCCATCTGGATACTAGATAAAAAGCTAAAAGAAAGTTGATTTATCATATCCACTCACTCCATTATAACTTGCCAAGTCCAAGTGAACTGCTAAACACAGAAACATTAAAAAAAGGAGCAACACAGGAAGAATCACCCTAAAGGTCAGCAAGGCTATTCCTAGTTCTATACAACTAGTGTGCCTAACTTCCACCAATATTTGATAAACATAAATGCTCGTCAATAATTATTATTGCCATTAGCACTGTTGTGGCTATTAAAGGGCAGCTATATCCAAGGTGGCCTGTACAGAGAGTAAAACAGGAATTAAAGTAGAGCATAAAGTAGCACTGTTCGAGTTGGACAGAACGCACTTCGGAGGGGTGAAACGGCACTTGTCTTACCTGAAGAACAGCAGAAGGTGCTTGCAGGCTACACAGCGAGAAGTCCATCAGCCTTCTTCAAGAGCTAGACCAAATATTTTTTTTCAATGTTTCTTCTCTTAAAATTTAAGCTACAGAGAATATTTGAAAATACTCTATGTTGTTCAAATACGTATATTTTCGGACTGAATTAATCTTTTTTTCAACTTGATCTGGCATATTTCAAAATCAAGCTCTTAGAACAAGTCAATAATTCATCATTTTTTGTGAATTCCTGCCCAAGTCGCTAAAGACAGTAATTTGATTTATGTCTTCAAAATTTCTCACAGGTATAAGCATCACGCTTCATATTTAAGGCACAAGTGATATTTTCATTAAACTTTGAATAAATAAAACCAGTCATTGGCCTTTTTATCCCCCTATATATAGGGCCAAAGGTGAGTTTAATCCTCAATACACTTAGAGAGGGGATTAACCCTTGATACACTTCAAAGATGGGTCTGGATTATTGACCAGAATTATTGACCACAATGAGTGTCCCATTTGTACAATGGAAGGGAAATAAGACGACCATTGGCTACTAAGGACTAGATGTTCTATACTTTAAAAGTACGTGTTAGCAGCCCCTTGATTTCTCATCAATTCAATAGCTGTTCTCTCAGGGCACGTTTTGAATTACTGACCAAATAATTTAATTAATTACAGAAGCATTCCTTCCTTGATATAATGAGGTTGGAATACTCCATTAGATAGATCTGTGATACTCTACTGGCTATGTTTTAAAAATCAGTCAAAGCTGATTAACAGATTTTTATCAACTATATGCAAATTGCTTTTGGCATGAACTAGATCAATGTGAGTGGTTTGCAAAAAAAACAAATAATTTGTTCCACCTGGATTTAAGCAGGACAGAATTAAACTCTTTATAATGGTGAAATTAATGTTTGCTGGGAGATAAAAAAGCCAGGCATCAAAAAAATGTTAAATTAATGTTTGCTGGGAGATAAAAAAAGCCAGGCATCAAAAAAATCCTACCTAGCATTGAAACATTTAATTATAATTAGTACTAGCTAATACAATGGCCACAGAAAAAGATGACAGTAAAATGCACCACTGGCCTTATGACAAGGTGTGTGAGGAAAATGATTAAACTTTGCTCAGTTTGGCTGATTAGCATCGTACCAGTCTACTCTGCCCTACAGCCTATTGCAAAATACAAAAACATCAAGCAGCACAGTGTCATCTTCAAAGTTCTGTGATTACATAAGAAAATGCTATGAAGAAAGATGAACTGATAGAAAAGAGTTTAACTAGAAGGGAGTTTAGCTTAAAAAAAGAGAGACAGACAATAAAATGAAATATGTATTGACTGTTTCCTTGTTTTAAGAAATTCTGGGCCAGGTATTTGTCTTCTACAATTCAAATATACATTTTTTTCTTAATGGGAGGTTAAGACAGATTTTGACATTTAGACACTTTCTTGAAATAACTGAAGTAGAAATGATGTGTGACAGCAGTGCAGCATTACTGGGATTGTCATTTAAATATGGAAAATTAGAAAAGTTTCCAACTCTTTCTGCTCCGTACATTGTCAGTGCTCCACCAAATACCTCAGACACGAGGCCCTTGACATCCCTGGAACCTTCATGTTGCCATGTCCAAAATTACTAAGTATATTGATTCACGCTGCACAATTTTGTTACAGCTTCTCTCTCTTTCTCCTTCTTCTGCAAAGACTTGAGAACCTAATTGTGCTAATAGAAATTCTGTGAACGATAGTAAACTATACTTCGACCTTTTGAGTACAGAGTAATTTAAACGTGCTATGTTACAATTCTCCCTCGCCTTCTTTTAGCCGACATAAGCAATGAAAACAAGTATAATGGACACCCAGTCATAATGTAAAATATTGAAAAGGTCAAGTAAAAGAGGCATTAATGTTCAGGTAATAAATCCTGATAAGCAGAGTACAAGAAATGGCAAACAGGAATCCATTCCCATACCATAACTGCAGACAAAACATTCAGTGGTAGAGCTTTACCGGCTGTCAAATCTGATACAAAAAGAAAGAAAAAAAAATACATTTTCCAAACTCAACCTCAAAACCATCAGCCTAATCAGAGTACATGCCCAACGTCTTCCGGCAGCTCGTTAAACGCTCGTTCTTTACCAACATGCACAGAATTGAGGATCCAATTTTATCTATGGAAAAATGGCCTCCAAAGAACAGCATTTCTTTCCATTTCCAAAGTAGAGGACTTTTTGTAATAAATAAATTAATCACTATCTCATGAAAACAAACACTGTGGAATGATGCTACTAACAGGTAAGGGGGGAAAAAGATAAACAAAGGGAGTTTAAGCATTCTGCTATCACTATAGTACCCTGTATTATGAAGGTAAAATGTTTTAGTAGAAAGACATGTTTGAATCCTTCACTTATTTCATCCCCATTAAAAGCACGAGTCACTATGACCTAGAGCAGAGGAAGTGGAGGCGCTAACCTGACACAGTGCAGCCATTTATTGCAGTTCTGTCTGTTCATAAAAACCCTCCCATTACTGCCCATAACCATCACCCTTTCCCACTGCTTGCAGAAAACCTGCTTTCTTTATCTGCTGCAGCACAACAGGCAAAACCCACAAAATTGGAAGGACAGTGCCAAAGAGTCCAAGCAGCCCAAATTCCCTAACAAAGACAAAAGAAGTTTGCACACACTGCTACATAAAACTCGCACACAACCAGAAAACGTCCCTTGTTTGGGGGGGTGGAAATCGCTTCTGCAGCACACAGGACTCCTGCCCGAATGTGTTGTATTTATGTAAC
Organism: Tinamus guttatus; assembly: GCF_000705375.1. The sequence goes on along the minus strand of NW_010577073.1, from coordinate 45,843 downwards.
ATAAAACAAGTCACACTGTTATCACATATTTAACTCGGTGTTTGATTATCTATAATAAAACATTTAACAACATACAAATATTTCTGGTGCTTTAATTGAAAGCAACTGTTGTGTAATCTTGTAAAAAGTACATGCCAGCTGTAAATCTATTTGGAGAGCTAAATCCCACTAATAAATTATCTTGCAAGGTGTGTGTGTGGCAGATGGTTATCCGAAAGCCTTGTAACAAGTCAGCTAACCAGCCTGGCAGCTTCTTAAAGCTCGAAACAACACGGGTGGCAAAATCCCCCCATTTCTAAATTTGCTCTGGCAGCCTCTTCCCCTACCAGCGACGCTACCTGCGAATGCTTCTCACCCAACAAAGCACTTGTGAAACAAAGCTGCCGAACTGGAAAAATAGACGGGCTTATTATTTGAGCAGTGAAAGAGGCCACATGTGCATAAGGTGAAAAAAATGCTGGAACGAGACATTCTGAGAAGCACAGATAGAAATACATTATTTTTTAACAAGTCATGGTATAAAATGCACTGGAAGAATAGCAGAACTTAAAAGAAGTCCTATCACCTCTACAATGACTTTTTTAATGGAACCCAAAATCCAATCAGAAAGGCTAAAGTGGCATTTCACCCCATCCCTTCAAATTTCAGTGGTTGCTGGGAAATCAGGACCGATTTCCTTAATTTGATCCAGCAGAACAGGTAAAAGCCAAAGGGATTGGAACTGTATTACAATGATACAGGAAGAGAAAATGATGCAAGAGGCCTTCAACCCTTCCCAGTTCTGTGACAAGCAGCACAGAGGTTGTCCCCTGCTCTCCCAAGTAAACACTCCTTCGAATCATGGAAAGGGGCCTATTGAGGGAAAAGGTCCACAGAGAGACTGATTACGGCAGTTTCTCCATAAAGAAAAAGATAATCTTTCAGAGAAGACATTATGTATCCAGCCTTGAACCCCTCTGCAGCTGTTACGTGTTCTGACGAATGCTGGTAATGATTTCTGAATGCTTGAGCACATGCAATCTACACACACAACCAACGAATGCCAACACACCCATGCAGCTCTTCTATTACAAAATGAAAAGCAGTGACTGCAGTGAGGTGCAGAACACTGAGCAGCAGAACGTGTCTGACAGTTTTACACAACCAACGAATGCCAACACACCCAGGCAGCTCTTCTATCACGAAATGAAAAGCAGTGACCGCAGCGAGGCGCAGAACACTGAGCAGCAGAACATGTCTGACGATTTCCAGAGGAGTTTGGCTAAAGGCTTGCCCTGAAATCCCCGGCCTTGCCGCGCTGCCAAGAGGTCATGCGCACATAGTCCGCGGTGCCGCCACGCGCCACAGCGAGGAGGAGCCTTCACCTCACAGACACAGCACTCCGCGTTCCCACAGCTCCACGAGCAAAGGCAAAGGGGGACTTGCTGCACTCACACATTCACAGCACTCACTTCCGAGGCTACACAGAGATTTAGGAGCTTTGATTTAGGCCCTGATGCTTAGAGATACATGCTCATATTTTTCTTCCTTTTAGCTGAAAGCTTGAAATCTTGTCTTCCTTTACTCAGCTAATACTTTCTCAGGGCAGCATGGCTGTCTTGAAAGCAAACAGGTGAATCCTCTGGAGTTTGCTGAAGGCAGATAAAGGATCACAAAAAAAGATGGCATCAACAAGCTCAGAAGAAAAAGGACAGATACCAATTATATATGTTTTGTCAGTCATAGGTTGTACCGTGCTAGGGAAGACTCTGAGTCTAGCTCTTTTATTTTAAAATATGCAAGGAGGGAAAAGTAAACAGAGGGGGGCAGGCGGGTATTGATTGTCAGGTAGCACTTCCCTGGATTTTGAGATTACCGGGATGTGCCTGTACTGCCTGATGGGAGGCTGCGAGCAGAATGAAGGCAGGAGAATGACAATCTACAAACAAGAGGATTAAAGTGCTCGGTGCTGTTAGGACTATAAAATATTTGAATAATCCTTCCAAAGTTGTAATGTAGAAAGAAGAAATTGGATTTCTTAGAGAATATGAGTGTCTGAAAATACTATCGGACTCAGAAATGCTATTAAACATAATGAACACAAATTTCTGGGGGGAAGGAGGTTATTTATTTGTTTTTAATTTTCTTGGTACAAAAACCTATCTAAAAATATAAATAAAAGACATTGGACGTCAATATTTTTTTATTTTGTTGCTAACTGCAAGCATAAATGCTAAACTTTCCTCAGCCACTGCTGAAATCAAGAAATCACACAAGAAAAATGCTTCCAGACCCTACTATGCCAGACTTAATATGCAGATACTGAGAGACTGTCTCTGTTCCAAGGGGAATAGACTGAAAACAGGAGAAGAACGTCCAGTAGTTCTGTCACAAGCTATGAACTGAGGCTTAATCTTGCCCAGGATCAAACAGAGCTCAAAGCTTGCATCAACATTTTGCTTTTTGATTGTTATTAGCAGTATTTCAGCTCACTCTTCATAAGCTGATTCAGTTCATTTGTCTGAGAAATCTACCTGTAGAAATACAAAGAAAGAAAGAAAAGTCTAGGTTTCTCCTGAACTAGTGGAAGGATTTGCCAGCCACCCAAGCGAGTGCAGGGGTGAGTCAGAAACCCATGGCCAGCAGCACAGGAGGAAGGAAACAGCAGGGGATAAGGCTGGAGTTAGATCAGCTGAAGCACTTTATGTAACTTGAACCTCAGTGCTGAGTACATGGAGCATCTGCAGGATTAAGAGAGACAGACAAAGGTATTCACCAGGGGAGAAAAAGACTTTGGAAGATCACCTGCTGTTGCCTCTTCCTAATTCCAATGTGTTTTGCTATCCTATACATTCATTAATTCCAATGACGTTACACATACACACACAATGAAGTCATATGGATCTAGAACTGAAAAAGAAAATCTGAAAATACTTTTCTAACTTAGTTTTCTTTCTTTTTTAAATTAAGGAATATAAAATGGTGGAGGCAAGATTAATGATTTCATATGCTGAATGACTTCACCACTGAAGAATGGCTGCGAAGGTGGTTCTGGGCAGCATTTTCTTTTTAGGAAAAGGCTTGGGAAAGAAGGAATTGAGAGCAATACTGCCCCTGAGGAAATCACTGTGAGGTTACTAAAAGTAATTTATAATGGGGTAGTGAAAGAAATCACAGCAGTCGCAGCACCTGGCTACCTTCTCAGACTACTATTGAGGAGTAACTGAAAAAAGGGAGGTGATAATATATCACCTCCTTGCATTATACATTCATATATATTATATATATTTCTTGTTCAAGTAAGTCTTTTCCTTACAAAAAGATGCATTACAAAATGAAAGAAATCAATGAATCAGGGAAAAATCTTATTGAATCGGGTAATTTTAAGATATTTCAATCAAGAAAGGAACTAATTATTCTCTATCTTGACTGTTGTATTAATCCAAGTATATTAATATAATGAGGGAAGTTAATGAGGAAAGTTGATACAATTAATACAATGAAGAAAGTTGAAATGAATTCTCAAATCTTAATTATTAAAGTATCTTGAGAAACTGCAAAAAAAGCTGTAGCCAGGAGAATAAAGGTCACCCAGAGAAAACCTAGAGCAAAGTCCTTGAAAAGGCAACAACAGTTCAAGGCTGCAGCAGATTTCAGCTCTGACACTTCCCAAGTTGACTCTTGGGTTTTGAAGTAGTTACACTTGATGCGTGTTGAATGAGGCCTCACCTTGTTGCTCGCTGTGTCCAGGACAGTTATTTTACCATGCCACGTCTCAAGGAACTGATGCCCTAGAGGTCCTCTTGGGGAGGGACATAGCCAATTCTGTAGATGTGTTCTGTGGATGCCTTCTGCCACGCAATGGGAAAAGGCCAGGGAGAGGGAAGGGAAAGGGCTTTTCTCCCTCCAGCTGCCGTTGCAGTGGGAAGGCCGAGACGCTCCGTGCGGCGGGGAGCCCCTCACACACCTTGGACTGGCCTGAGGAACACCCCTTCCTCTTGTTCCTCAAGAGATCTTTTCCTAAGGCCCAAAGAAATAAGAAAACTTCCAATCTTACCATCCTGTGCTTCCTTGAATCAGCACCTTGGCCAACATGACAAGGATTCTTCTCACTTTCTAATATCTAGGATTTTGAAGCAGACATAACAAAAATCCTAAATAATGGACATAAACTCTAATAGAAATATGCATTTCAGAATCATGTGCACCTCAATAATATTAGTGTTTTCATTTGGATTGCTATAAAATTAGCAGCCTGAGCAAATGAATACATTTTTCAGTTTAAATTTACCACTGAGTTTTTACCATCTACTTCAATCCATGACTTGCAATTGAAGTAAATGATTTAAGGCCTTCATTACACACAGAACATGTTATTTATTGATAAATACCTTCTCGCCTTCATTACACACAGAACATGTTATTGATAAATACATTCTTCAGAGCTACAGAGTCACAACTGGGGTGGAAACCCAGCTCTCATGGCTAATAAATTGTCTTCCCACCTTGGACCACCACGTTGGAGTGTAGCTAAGATCGCAACATTATTGCCCATCTGCCTGCCACGGTCGACTAAATAGGGCATTAACAAGTACTTAAGGGTCTTTGCGAATTCTAATAATTAAGTGCATGGAAATCTTGCTTTTTTACTCTTAATGCATGACAATTATATATTAGTATATATCACCATACACTGTTTGTATGTATTGTATTCCATACACTTTTTAGTAATACATATTTCCACGTACTAGCCAGAGCAGACCAAGTATCTCATTTTGAGAGAACAACATCACCAATGACCCAGCTCAGCAATGCCTGCTGGGCTCGAAGGATTTAACTGCACTAGAACACACAACTTGATATTAACTTTCAGGAAACTAGCTGCAGCAGAATTAAGCTTGCTTAATGCCTGCCAGGTTCCCAATTCGTGTTTGAGTTTCACTGTGTCCAGAGACTTCAAAGGTTCAATCATGTAGCTGCTAGAATTTTAGCTCAGCAAAACTACTTGCTAAAGAGAACTGGTAGTTGAGATGGACAACAATAAAAATCTGGAAAAGAAAAAGACAACCAAGGGAGTGATAGAGTGGTTTGCAAACACCATGCTACCAGCACATCAAACAAAGCCAGGTACACTCCAAAGTCAGATCTTGTCCAGCAGAGTCCTGAGTATCTCCAAGGACAGAAATTCAAGTGCCTCTGCAACCTGTTGCAGTGCTTAATTGCTCCCATAGTGAGGAATATTTCTCCTTGATCAAGTTAGAAGTTGCTTTGCAACAAATCATGACTGTGGCTTTTTGTCCTTTCACTGCCCAGCTCTCCTCTCGGCAAGGAAAAGGAAGAGCCCTGAGCACTTGTTGTGGGCTGAAGGCAGCAATTACAACCTCAACCCGCCTGTTCTTTCCAGGCTGAACGAGCCCAGCTCTGCCGGGGCAGACAGAGCACAGGCTCCTCATTCACCAGCCACCAATTCCCAAAACACGCTCACAATTATTTCAACATATCTACTCACAAACCAGCAATAATACGAGTAAGACAGGCCAAACAGGGCCTAGCAAACAGGCCAGTCTACTCACAGTGTAGCCAGTAGCACTTCAACAGGAACATGAACCACCAGGTTAATGTTCACTCAGTAGCAACTGTGCAGGGGAATGTTAACCACTTATGACAGGAATCCCACCCGGCTGCCACCCGACACCGCCACCTGATGCCACGAAAGCCCAGGAAAGGTCTGCTCAGGAGAAGAAAAATCTATTCATTTTTAGTATTTCTTACTATTTACTTATTAGGACTCCAGACCTAGGTCTGGAAGTCCCACACATGAAAACATTCTTAGATATAAAGTATATATATTGTCAGACACATATTTGCTTCAGCTTGGCATATAACTGTTTGATACAAACGGAATGCTTTCACACACATCTTCATAATTATATAACATTACACTAAAATCTATTGATCTTCTAAAAATAAGTTTATATCTCTTTCTTTAAAGTATGTGCCCATATAAAAGGAAGAGGGAAATAAGCAATTTAAGGATCCATTTCTCCTTGGTTTTGGAAGTGTGTTTCCCAGTGAAGAAAGAATCGGGCATGCAAAATAAGCAAATCAGTTATTTATCTGTACACAGGAAAAACCGATCTTAAAAGAAGAAAATTTCTCTTCAAAAAATTCATCCATCGAGCGGATGCTGCCTGTATTTTCTGACATGCTCAAGCAGCTTTGCTTATGCTTCTTTGCAGGAGACACCTTTCCGAGGGGGGAAAAAGAATCAACACTAATTTCCCAACAAAAGCCTTAAACTCTTTTTAGATAATTTCTTTTAGATAATTTCTATCCCACCGGGACAAAGAACATGCAATGGTTTCCTAGAAGATCTTTCTTATGGAGTATATCTATCTGCTTTAAAGCATCTAGAGTCTCAGTATCCTGTTTTTCCTAAGGGTGACTTATATGGGTTAGTGCTGTGAATTGGGATGAAGTTGGCTTTCATGTCAGGAAAGAGACTGAAAAAACTATTTCCAAGAAACTACAGAGCTACTAAAAATAATAAAAGCCATGTCCGTAGACATTCTTGTTTAGTATTAATTTGTTCTAAAGATTATATCCCAAACAAATCAGAAAGATAGGATTGTGAATATACTAGCTTGCACTATAAATTACCATTGTTCTACCACACTGAAAATCTGAATGCGATAAAAAAGCAGCTAATTAATCCATTTATCAAACATACCAAACAGACCAATGGTTTTTGTAATTATCAAGACAACTCAATTTTTGCTTTAGTCTGCAGGCTCATTTGCCCAACTCAATTGGAAATCATCAAAATTACTTACAATACACTCTACCAAAGCATGACAAAATTAAGTCTGCTACAACCAATTAATTGAACTTAATAAAGCTTTTAAACTATTTTTGTTTATTAGCATTCCTTTGGGGTTAATGATGTCGTCCTTCTTGGCTAGGAAGAATAATTAATATATTTCTTTAAAGAAAATTAGATTTGCAGTGCGTTAAGGAAGACCAACAAGTCTCCCTAATGAGTAAAGAATAATTTATTCTTTGATATCAATATATTAAAACATTAATTTGTTCTCCAGGAAAGCCTTCTGTCTGCATACAGTTGTATGTGTATGTGTATATATACATATATATATACCCACAGTTGTGTGTCAGCTCATAGGAAAGACCCCACATTAGTATGATTGTTGAATTACTTTTCAGCAAACATGTACTAATTAAAAAATATATTCATAAATGAGTAAATCTTTGTTGTCTGTAAATAGAGCAATCTGACCATCATTCTGAACATTGTTCCATAAAGTTTTATGCCACACTATTTCAGTTGATTAGCTATAGTCAAAAATAGCTGATAAGTTAATTGCTTTAATAACAATGTCAATGCAATTAACATTCATATATTCAAATGAAGTCATGCCATGTTCATCCAAATGAATTAATGCTCAGAAATTCTAATGAAATTGCTCCTCTTGTCTTCTTCTTTAATATAAAGGAAACAATATATTCACTGCTTCCAAATGTACTCTATTTTTTATTTGTCCACGAGGGGTCAGAACACCAAGCCAATAAACCTGCATTCTGGGGGTTTTTTTGTTTGTTTTTTGGTATAAGCAGGAGAGTTGCAAGGACCCAAGTGTGAGTAGCCTATTGGGGAGGCAACACGTTTATAGATTCAAAAAGAGAACAGTTATGAACATCTCCATGCCTTATGCTAAAGATATCTCGGGCAGATACTCTTCCAGCAAGGGACAAATACTCAAAAGGGGTAACTTGATCACAGACTTCTTCAATAGGTGTTCAACAGGAATTGCACATGAGCAGAGGTCAGCTCTGACCACGGGGTGCTCTGATGATCTGGGCTAGCTGTTGGAGGTACAGCTTTACCAGGAATTACCTTCACAGCCTTTACCAATTTTCCTCAATTGTACAGTAAAAAACATATTGTGGGCCTGCTCAGTCCTAAAAAATCCTGCATAGCAGGAATAACTAAAGCTTGAAAAACGTGCCCTCCCCTCTCAGTTTATGCTGCTCTGTTTAAACTGGACTGAAAAGCACTGATAGGATCAACTTCAAACACAAAGATCATAAACAGCAGGAAGTTAAGGAAGAAGTGACATTTTTTGACAAATCTAGGCATTTGACCGCATTGGGCAGTCTCCATCTCCATTACAACTAACTCCACATTAACATCTTTGGCCAGCTTATCAGTCAAATGCCAGCACTGGTGCCAGGTTGCTTGGGCTCCTTGATCGTGATGAAGATAGACGAGCCCATGGATATGACTAAGAGGAGACATTTGTCATGTATAGAGAGTCATTTTTTGCTCCTGGACAATATCTGCCTTTCCTTTCATCTGTAAATCAGGATCAACACCTGATCAGCAGCAGTGCTGTGGGTTATTTGAAAGCTGTTCTTCCAGCTACCACTCATCCTGGAGGTGTTCTAAGGTACTACTGACAGTGTGTCGCTCCTGATGGATGTCTCGGCTAAGAATTTTGCTGGAGGAGACTGTTCCAGGAGACAACTAACCAAACTAACCAAAATTATTGGGTTTTGCTGAACATAATGAGATATAATTTAAATAATTTGTTTCTTCCATTAAAGTGATGTGTATCAGTAAAACATACTATGGATACATGCAAACTTAAGTTCTGAATCAATAACGCACTTATTTTATTGACTTTCATTAGATACAAACAATCACCTGAGATATTATAAAGTAAGAAATTGCTGAGGCTTAAACCCAAAGCAACTTCAATTATCCCTTTATTTCAAGCATTTGAAGTGCTTAGCTATTCTTTCAGATTCTATTAAGACATTATTGCTGCTTTATTGCCAGTAAAGCAGTATGCTTTCAAGTCATTATAATAAGATGCCAAAGGGACATCTGTATGTGGAACAAGCTGTTTGTTTTTTCCCCTGAGAGACTTCTCAGTTACGCTGAGTTCAACGGAAATTCATACATCTGTATCCAGAAATGTTTGTGGTGGCACAGACAGCACACTGGGCCGCACCTTTCATACGTATAAAGATGCATTTGGGAAATTTCCATGCCAATGTCATTAGCAGTGGTCTGTCCTCTGTAAATAACTTTTAAAGTACAAATCACTTGAATGGTTATTACGGCTTCTAAAAGCAAAGACAGCTCTTGTGGTTTTTTTTTTTGTTGTTGTTGTTTTTTCTTAAAGGCAGAACACATCGCAATGCTTATATAAAATGGTTAAACACTTGCTACCACAAGTCCTGAAGTTCATGACTTTTGAAAGAAAAAAGGGCAACTAAAACTCAAAATTTCATGAGGTTGAGGGAAAAATAGCAAAAGAACAGATGATCTGATTTTGGCAGATACTTGTAAAATCTGGCAGATATGCAACAGCGGGCTAGAGTTTCTAGTAGATGAAGTGTTTTTTTTCCAAGACAACAAGTAATTCTAAAATATTTGTACTTTCACATTTTAAAACTAACATAAATGACTCCCAAAAATCTTTTCTTAAGATCTGATTAGTGTATATGTAAGACTCTCTGTATTGACACTCCACATGATTTTGCTAAACTTTATAGAGAACTGAATAAATGTGAATACAAATGCCACAAAAGTGAAAAAACAAACCCCTCCACTTTTTAAAACAAGAATCTTTGTGACCTTTTTTTCCTTGCATGCCTAAACTAATAAACACTTTCTAAAGGAACTTCCAGTTCGTACTATGTAAAAGAAAAGCTTTAAAAAAGCTTAAACAAGAAAAAAAGTACTTAAGTCATACCACAGAAAGTTTACAATCCCCCCTTTCACGTGCATCTGGACAAAGTGAATGGAAAAATATTTCTACTGTATTTGAGTAAAAATGCTATTTATTCTTCTTTACTCATGACCATTAAATAGAAGCATTTCAGGAGACAGCAGGCTGTGATATGCCATGGAGAAATCCATCTTGAAGGTTATAATGAAATAAGTCTTCCCTGCCCCCTGGTGAAGTAAGCCATCAAATTGCTTCTAATAAAAATTATAAAACACTAAGACTACTGGGATTTCACATTAAACATGATGAAGGAGTCTCCTAAAAATAATGCTTTGGAATAACAGCAATAACAAAAAAAGAGATGATAAAAAATGAATATTTAAACATGAATCAGAGATCCAAACTTAAAAAGTAGGCACACAAAGAAAATTTATCGTTATACTGCTTGTTGAGGTTTAAAGTTTATTGTGGTTACACACACTTACTGCAAAGATTAACTAGAAATTCCAAACAATTCACATAACTCACAACTGAGCTTTAAAAAAAAGTTCTCTGTAGCCTATAAGCTTCACTCAAGAAATTTTGCCCCATTAACATGTTCTGCCTCTTCCACCTTCCACTGTAGGAGAGGGGAAACACACAGACGTGCAGTGAGATATCAGCATAAGGGCTGTGGATGAGCCACTCTGCCAGACTAGCTTGTTTTCCTCTGTTTTTATTTGAAAAATCAATTAGTTAATTGCCAAGCAATGCCATCTCACCATAAGCATTTGTTAATTCCCTGAATTTGTGCAAAATACTATTCGAAACAAATCAAACTAGGGCTTTTTACATAGTTATCATTACTGCAAAAAAGTGAAATGGCCACTAAAAGTCATTCTCACTCTGGTCACGAGTGGGTACTGTGGCCCTTTTGTCTAATTGTTCAGTCCAACAACTGCCACAAAGATAGTTTAATGATTCAAATTATCTAAAAATATGTTGCTGTAACAAAATTATTTATGAAAACAGCCAACAATTATGAATAACTGCCCATATGCATGCTTACCACAGACCCACAACAAACATGCTGCATAATTACCATTGCGTGTTACACCCATGGAAAAATGAAACCTTAACAAGTTATGCACAACAAAGTGCTGTGTTTCAGTGTTTTTGCTACAATTACTTCTGCATGCTTTGAAAAGCTTGACTGGCTGTGGCGGGTCTGTCTACATCCCTCTAAAATCATACTTTTGACTTTAATTGTGACCTAAATATATTCATATTTATGGCCCAAAGTTTCAAAAACAGCTAAGAAATGACACTGGACTGGGCTGTTCCCCATTTAGCTAAAACTGAGGGAGAAAAGGGTGACAAAACTCACACTTACACTGCTGGTCTCCTCTCTGCTTCCAACACAGTCTGGCTGCCAGAAGGGTCCATCAACAGCCCCCGGCTCAGCGAGCGGTGAGGACAGGGGGGCACCTAGAGTCCAGGCAGGAGCAAAGGGAGAGGCAGCGTGGAAACACGTCTAGCCCACCCAGGAGACAGGGCAAAATACAACCAACGATGTCAACTACGACAAACACCCAAGAGAGACAGGCAGGAGACCAAACATCAACAGTGTAGGCCCAAAGTGTATCAGGAGAGCAACACCAATCCCAACTGCTACCAAACAGGAAAAGGTGCATGGAGGCCCCAGGTGAAGCTGCTCAGCTGCTAACAAGCACCAGCTTGAGCAGCAGATGTGACACACTTGGGTGGTCACAGCGCAGCCGGCACCAGCCCTCTCGGCAGCTGTGCCTGCAGGAGGCATCACACAACCCTCCAGCTCCAGCTGTGATCCACGGGGCAGGAGAGCGTGACAACCAAAGCACAGGAAGAGGCCCAAGCAGCAACGCCAGCCTCCTCGGCCAAGGCCCTGTGATGCGGCTGCCTCCCTGTCACCTCCCCAGGGCTTTGTGAGGATGACACCAACTACAAGGCCCATGTAGTGAGGTGTTCCCATTTCCCCAAAACAAGGTTTTAAGGTTAAGATAAGTACAGTCCTTAGACTGCTTCTTCTCAAGCCTTTCTCAGCAGGAACCAAGCTGACAGGTAGATAGTGAGGCCCCTCCTGCATCATTTGCCTGGGAGACCTACCTGGACTTGCCTAGCTAAAGGATATAGATGTTTCCTCCTTGAGTTTTGCCTTGAAATGAGCCATTCTAATACAAGCTTTATGGAAAATATTTTCCCCAAATCTCTTTTTTTTTGATTGATTAAAGTTAAAATATCAACTTTAAAGAACTATTCTTGTGAAGAAATCTTTATGAAAATGTTATAAATTGTATGTTACACCAAAACTGCCCTAACTAAAAAACTGATAATAATTATGCAACTCATATTTCCCATCTAAAATCTGAGATAGGTTGTAATGCTCTTTACATTGTTTCATAGCCTCTTATGACTCAAAGTCCCTGATACTGTATTACAGCTATAAAAAATAGTGTATAGCATAAAATTGCTTTATAAGGTCAAACACTGATTTGTGCCCTGTCATATCATAAAAGCTGTTATTGTACATGGCAAATGGCAGTTTTTCATATATGAGAAGAGTTGTGTTTTAGTGCTGCCCTCCAGTAATATGGCATTGGTCTTAATGCAGGTAATGGTTGGCCAAGGAAATTAAACTGGACCATTCCCGGAAGAAACAGTAACAGTTATCAGAGCATGTAAAAAGTACATGGAATGAACCTAAGAGCACACTGCCGGCATTGTCACATCGCAAACTGCCCACAATTGTAACTTAGGAAAACTAACATAAGGAGTAGGGCAAGTATTTGCTCTCCAGATGTTCATCCAGGGTTGGTCTGTGAACAGACTTTCCGTCGAGGTCCAGAGATTAGCCTTAGATGCTAACCTTACCCTGGACTTTCAGTTAAACAATTTTGAATCAAAATCATTCATCTTGAATCAAAAAGGGACAATGGTAAGTTATGTGGCTGTCAGAATAACAGAGACAGTGTGTGCACTAAAAAGACAAAGACTATCTGCCAGAAAAAATGTCAATGCTATGATCAAGAAGATCTCAAATACCAAAAGTTTATGCAGAAGCATCTCCTCTTTTGTTGACCAATAGCTCGTTTTGTCCCTCAGCTGTCTGCAAATAATTCTATGGGTTGTCTTCATTATGATGAGTTGTGATATACGATGAATGGGAATTTCTACAGCTGCACAAATTTGACACCTCTCAGTTATACACGATATACTAAGAAATTGAGAATATGCCTTTTCCACAACATTTTAGATTTCCCATTATCATAAAAAATGAAATATTTAAGAAAATTCTACAATTCCTCATTATTATTGTAGAGAGACTGATAGAATCAAAAAAGACAATGTTGGACACAATGTTGAAATAATATATAAGTACAACAGACATTAGAAAACCTCCAATGCATAACAAAACAAAGAATAAAGATTTCAGATGAATTGCCTCATAAAAAAGAGCAATCCATCTTAAAGAAATAAGAACTAACCAATTATTTCAATCATTAAACACCACCTCTGGCATGGATAAAAATGATAACAGACCATTTCATTCAGTCTTCTCTTTTGTGGGAGCAATCATTGCAGTAAATTGATGCAAAAGTGATCCACCACTCAAATGAGCTGTAAACGTAACAGCAGATAGTAACTTTATAATAGCTAATAACATTTTAAATGATATAATTAAAGTAAAAATGCAAGGAAAACATCTCACAGTGATATGCACATATTCCATCACAAATGATTTTACGAGACAAATAAAACTATGGAATTGGCAACCAGTTTGAATTGGTTCAGAAAAATAAATATAAAAATGTCTAATAAACTGCTCAGACATATTTTATTTCTAAAAAAAACCACTACCCAAGACAGTTATTAACAACAACATACTATTTATGTTTAACTCCTCTGTGAAGTTCTAAGAACTCACCTCTATCAGTCATGTATTTGGTCCTACTTACATTATACACCTGTTCAAACTTAGGCACTTGCTGAAGTAAAGGCATTTTTCAAGAGTCTGCAGAATGTGGGGATCCTTTGATATTCAAAAATAACAAAAAAGGCCCAACCAGCCTCCATGAATTAATAAACTTTATCAAATCATATAATCTATCTTCCTTTGTTTCTATATAATTCTTGAATGGCTTTTTAAAACAAGAGGTAAAAATGATTACCAACAGAAATGAAATGCAGCCTTGGCAGACAGTACTAATAAGCTTGAGAAATGCTGGTCTCCGAAGAGTTCTGCGTCTCACTTCCTCTTGTGGGATATTTCTACAACAAAGGGATTTTGCAGAAAGACCCAAGCAGCTGGAGGGATACAGGATTTCCATGTTCACGCTTAGAGACATATGTCACAAAGCCTACAGTGATGATCCCTGGCAAGTTTAAAAGATCAAAGTGTTACAGTTAAGTAACTTAGAAATTTCTGTTTCCCTCAATAGGATAACAGCTGTTCAGCCTGTTCTTCGCATCTCAAAAGCCAAACATAGCATGCCGTAATTCCCAAAGACACAATCTTTAGGACAGAACTGCATCAATTTAGTAATCTTATCTACGTCATTCCTGTTCTTCATTTCTTCACTGTAATACACATTTTTTTTTTAAAAAAAGTGTATTTTAACAAGTTTTAAAATTACTTTTAAAAGAAAGGAAGATTTATATGTGCTTTGTCCTCTTTCCTTCTTTTTCATGTGTGCAGGGCTACTGTTAGAGGCAGGACAGTAGGTAGACTGACCTTTGGTCTGAGTAATAATGACTGTTCTAATATGCTAGAATTTACTTTGTACAAATAAAGAAGATAATAGAAGTCTCAGATCAGGAATGGCCAGACCTTCAACTCGGGTTGCCAATACAACCAAGTCTGCTAGATGAATTTCAAGCAGTAATTTCCTGCTCAAACGAGCGTCAGACTGAAGAACTCCTAAGGGCACCACAAATCACAGGATCAGTGGCTGAAAGGGACCCTGGAGATCATCTTATCCAACCTACAGCTCAAAGACAGACTGAAGTAACAAGATAGCTCTAAGTACGGTTCTTCCTATAAGCTGCACTATCAGTTGCATTCAACTCACTATTTCATAGATATAATATTATCCAAGGTCAAATATATAAAAAATCAAAACAAAAAGAAAGCACAGGTGAATGTCAGTCTTCCTGTGTTGCAGATCTCATTATGGGGTTATGTATAAGAGTTTTAAATAAATGCATTTGAGAACACTGAACAAACTAAAACTCATATGCAGAGTGACCAAAATGTGTAAGATTTGCAGGAAGACAAAAAGATTATTATAACATCATTAAACTGTTGATTTATGTGATCCTTTCTTTCCAAGCCTTCCTAATTTAGACAATACTCTCAAATAGAAAGGCAGATTTGTTGTGAAATTACCAGTCCTGTTTTACTATCTTCAATTCTCAAGGTAAAGCAAGAAGACTCCACTGTATAAGCACTTATGTACC
This sequence comes from Tinamus guttatus, assembly GCF_000705375.1. Next base: position 30,634 of record NW_010577073.1, on the reverse strand, counting down.
CCATCTGCAAAACACTGTCAATGCTGCTTATTTTCATACAAAGTGTATTACTGATTGCTACCATACTTTCACATTTGCTGATTGACTGTTAGGATCAAGTATAGCAGAGTAACAACTCCTGAGGAAATTAAAGCTGCTCAGGCTAGTAAGCAATAGATTTTAATAGATCTTAACTGTGTTTTTTTGTAATTGTTTTCTGACTTAGTAAATACAATTTCATTGAAACTTATTACCAAGAAATTCTCACCTATTGAAGAGTTACCCATAAACTTATAACGCACAGTCAAGACTGTATTTGAAACACATTCAGGCATCAGCAGAGGTGGAAGGTTAACTATATTGTACTTATCAAACATCTTAGTGTGATGAGCTGGCATGCTTTGAATATGCTCCGTATTATGTTCTTCGCCATTTTCAGCTTTTAAGGAAAAATATTATCTGTAGATCTGTTAATCTAAGAAGAACACCAGGGCTAAATAGATGAAAAATGTTAAATTGCTGGGAAAAAAAGTTACTAAAGTCAGCAGTTGTTCTTTTTCTCACTCGCGGCATATCACAGGTTGGCATCTCTTGAGGAGCAATTAACTTTGTCAGGGCAGCTGAATTCAAAGACACAAAGATGTCGTTTCTTCCATATTAAGAAACATAATTAATAAAGGAATTATAGCAGGTTGTCACAGAGTACCCAATTATTGTAATAACAATCCATTTCCCCCAAAGCTCAGGGGAAGGTTTTCACAACATTTAGGTGGCAGAAGAAACTACTATACATTTTCTTAAAGTAAAAAGAAAGCCAAATGGCATTTCTGTTACTGATTGGCTTTATGAGTGTTGAGCACAGATACAACAGTAATACAAAATTTATTTATACTGTGCAAAAACTGGTGTCAGATCAAAACCAGTTTGAGCTAAGCTTTATACATTATTCCACCTTCAAAGAGACATTAATAGTAATGACCGGGACGATGACAAAATGTCTGTCATAATGTGACACTAGCAAGCCTTGCATTGTAATTATAAAATATCAACAGTGTTTCTTGCCAAGGAATAATGTCTTACCTCAGCAAACTTCCTGTAAGATTTCTAAAATGTTTGCTATCTTTTTATGTGAAGTGAACCTATTTAGAAGCATAATATGACAAGATTCTTTTTCATCTGCCCAGATATTTCCTGTACACTGAATACTACAACAATAATTAAGGCTATTAATGTTTGGAATAAAATAGTTATGAATTTTCTTATTATTAGAAGTTAAACAATGGAAGGAATTTTCAAAAGACTTAATGAGGGAGCTATGCCTGAGTTAATAGCAGCGCACCAAAACCTAATTTAAAGTACTAAACCGAGAATTTCTCAATAGTTAAAAAAAATCAACAAAACTTTAACTGTGAAACTTAATCACACAGTTACTTGCTTTCAGCACCAGAAAGATATGAAAACAACTGTGTTTCTTGCTATTTTGAGAGCTGCACAGCTTCTGATGAAATTGAGTTATTATTTTTTTTTTTTACACAGGTTTCAGGACAGAAGGTGAGAACTAAACCAAATGACAGTGAGCTGGGAACAGAGGTCTTCAACACCAGCCTAGTCAAAGGCTTTGCTTTTTTAGCATGTCACTTAAGACCCTGTATTTCTATTCTCTACCTCTACAGCGAGAAAAATTAATCTCCCTCCCGGGAGACCTACAGCAATTGCTCTTAAACACCTCATTGTTTATGAAGTTCATACTGTTCCTTCTGGTGTTTTCTGTTACCACCCGTAAGCAGGTGAAATCCTCAATCCAGCAGGAACACGGCTTTTCTGAAGTACTGCTGGATCTCCAGCCTCCTGAAAGCCCCCCTTGGGAGCATGATACCATTGCTGTTAGGTTTCTGATCAGAGGCAGCTATTTCAGCAATCTTTATTTCCCCAAAAACCTTCATGATGCCTAATTAAATTGTCCATAGGCATTACAAACACAAACATTATCTCCCCGTGCCTGGCGAGGGAAGTATGGAATAGAAAAGCATTGGATTACACATAAAAACTGTAACAAAGGTTTGCATTCTGGAAAACCCTCATACAGGCACTAAATGGTTGACGTAAATAGCACAAGGTTATGTTCAGAAATTCCAGGGCTGTTATTGCTATACTGGCAGCTGTTACTTTGACTATTACATATGTGTGCACACGCATACAAACATATTTTTAATTAAAAAAAATGAATCTTAAAATCTTCCTTCAGGGAAAGACAACTTTGAAGTTCTGCAAATAGGACTGAAGTAATAATTAGTTAGAACATTGCACTTTATGTCACCTACCCACTGACATATCAGAAGATGTTAAAACATATCTAAGGTTAAAAGCTCAATGAAGACTTTTCACTTCAGCAGAAGTGACAGGCAAAGCTACATAATATGCAAGAGGTGGTCCAGGATGGCAAATCTTTTAACTCTAAGACAAATTGGAGTTCTTTGTGATAAAGTATTTTGCAAACAATGGCAAATAGGTCCAAAAAAGAAACCATTGAAGATCGAATAGTTGCACTTAGTTCCGTAAGCATTTTTACACACAAAAATAAAGAGTATTTTTGAAAAGGAACAGTTCAAATATCTATATATTTGAACAATTTAAAATATGAGATAGTTATAAAAAAAAAAGTTCAACTTTAAAAATAATCCACCATTTCCAATGAATGTTTTTTTTTAGCGGAGGGGAAGAGAGCTGATTAACAAACAACTTTCGTAGGACTAGCACACTGATTTTAATGGCAACTATCTATAAGATTAGTACACATTCCCCCTTCATTAAGGGTTAACTGTGCATTTTACTTGTGTGTTACTTGGCTTTGTTACGGTGTTTTGTTTCTTATCCAAAATTTAGTCATAGTTTAACCAATATTGATCAAATACACATAGAAAAAGGAGAAAAAGTAAAAAATGATTCTACAGATTCATGAGTAATTACAAAATAAATGCATTTCAACTGTGCAAATACTTCCACAAATAAAACTTCTATAAATTTTTTGTCTGTTGATGTCATTGTGACTATCATCAGGGAATCAAATGAAATGCATATTTAGGAAAGTTAAAATATTTATGCCAATTTTCTCTCTCATCTCTGGTAATATCTCAAAATGTAAACTATACTGCTCAGACCATGAATATTTATATATTTCTCAGCAGGGGAAATTAATGCAAATTAAACAACTTCTAACGCTGGTAATATTTGTCTGGAACCCATCTTTTTCACAAATCATTCTTATACAGCACTGGTTTTGTTTGCATGAACTCCATGAAATACTACTATTGTGCTGTCTCATAGCAGTGCTTGCATCTGATTTGTACAGCCTAATTTGTTTATTTGCAGGGAACTGCAAATACAGTCCTTCAGCTATAGCCTTTCATAAATACAAGTGGCAACCATGGAGAAACGCGTCCGTCTTGTATGGAGCAAAGCAGGAGACTCCTCCTAGGGTAGAGCATAGACAGAGTTACCATAGACCAAGCAGTTATCTAGCTCTGTGTAAATAAGAAAGCAAGTCTTCTGGATTGGATATGAAAAACATAATGGTGTTAAACCAGACTCTAAACCGAATGGAAACTTGCTTTCAGGAAACTGGAAGAGATGCCTCAGGACTTTCTTTACTATTATTACTATTATTATTATTTTAATCACTTCTGGGGACACTGTATTTGTTGTTTGTTGTTGCTGGTATGTTCCATCAAAGCAGACATCTCGAAGCCGATAGCTAGTGGTTTTCCATACCACTGTGATGAACTATTCAGACTCCTTCGGACTATTCAGACCTTTGCCCTTGACTTTTATTTTATTTTAAGCAAGTTCCTCTATGAATTCTGCCTATACAAAAATTGGTGGAAGAAAAACAATAGATTACAGAGTACTCTCATCTTTTCTGTATATTCACTTAATAACTTCTTTATACAGAATTACCAAGTAAATAATTACATAATTTTGCCCCTTTCCTTGAAAAAAATCAGAACCACTCATTCTCCTAATTACTGAGGTAATTGTTCATAAACATTCTTGGTTATGAAGCACCTAAATCATCCTATTGTCCCACAGGGATTTCTTCTAAAGTGAATGAATGAATGACACTTGGGGACAGCAAGGTTATTAAGAAGAAAAATCATGCAGGGGGTCCTAACGGAGGAACATAAGGTTTTGAGAAGCTCAGAGAGAAGCTGTATATACATTTCTTAATAATATTTAAAAAATCAGGCCAGTGAAATTGAAGAAAGGAAAACCACCTTGAAAGCATATTCTACTGTACTTAGTATTAGCTTGTACAAGATTTTTAAATGAAAAAATACATGATAAATGTACATACATCACTCAGAGAGTTACTCTGTGGTATTGGATACTTCAAGTGTACTAAATTTTCCTAAATGCGCACTTTGGTTCATAATAAAATTACTTCCTGACATTAGAAACAGTCTTACTTGATCAATAGATAATCAATAGCTGTCTAAATTGCAAAGAATGGCACAATGCTACGGCTGATTTAGACTTTGGTTTTTTTTTTTTTTTTTTTCCACTTGTGTATCATGAAATTTGTTCTAACTTGATCCACTGAAGATGTCTCTAAAACATAAGCAGTGCTTTTTTTAGTGTGGTCTGATTTTCATTTACCAAAATAAAAGGTAAATTACTTTTAATAAAACAATAGAACAGAATAATAAAATACTTTATTTTAATAAAATAAAAAATACTTTTGTTGATACGTGGCTTATTTGTCTATATTTCTCAATGCGGATTTAGTAATCTGATATGCTCTTGTTCATCTCTCAATTGATACTAATAATCAACACAAGTTCAAAAGTGATGAAAATGTCAGTAATATTTGACATACATTCCACAAATTTTCTTGCAATTTTTAGTACAAAATATTCCTATAATTTAAATCCTTTTAAAATTTACTGTCCATCACAAAGCTAGACCAGTTGTTTTATGCACCAGATAAATTAAATGGCCCTGTTGTTCTTAGATCAGATTAGCTAAAATCCTGGTAATGCCGATCTTCACCTCTGTCCCTGGCAAAACTTCACCTGCTGGTGGATACTGAATGGGACCATCTGCTCCCACACCTTTGCAGAAAGTCTTCTACTGGAAACTACTGTTGACGACCACTGAATATACTTTATTCTTTAATTTAGGGAACACTGCTACTTCATCATTTATGAAGTATACGGAACTTAAATCAATTCTGCATTTTTGGTATCTGACCCTCTGTTTTAAGCAAGCAAAACCTTCAAATAAGGTTTCTCAGACTCAGTTCCAATACAAGATTGACATGATACCTTTGTTGCACTTAGGCCAAGCAATTTAATTTCCCACAAAGCCATTCTTTTTCTATCAATAGAAAAGTAAACAATTTCAAATTAAGTTGTTCTTGTTAAGACTGAATTGGTAATGCTGTCATTGAGATTACAATTAATTATTTAGCTTGCTAAACCTTCCTGTGACAGCCAACAGCACACCCTGCCTTCAGGGAAGTGTGTTTTGAATAGGAAGTGTGCTCTTGTACAATTAGAGCATAAGGTAGTTGATTTGATGATAGCACTGGGAAAAATGACGTAAGATGTCTGATTATAGAAACATGAAGGCATCGTTCCTCCTGATGCCCCATTATTTTAGAAAAGTGCTCTTGTACTGATTGTGAATAATACTTAAAAATCAACGGATTACAAATACTTTCATGTAGACACCAACCACTAAAATACATGTAAGCTCAAGCATCACACAACTCTAATTTTTTTAAAAAAGCTCCAAATTCTCCACGTGTATCAAGTTTCAAAGGCTTTGATTCACTTTTTTCCTCCAGTTAAATGCTTTAGGTTTTCTCAACCACATTAACCCATCACTACAGCGATCACAAAGCAGCGATCTGGATGTGACTGTGCAGCTAGACCACGGGGTTCTGTTTTTGTTGAGTGTACTAAAAGATTATTAAGGGACAGGAGATAGAGACATGTAAGACTCCAAGAGGATCCTGTATCTACATAGTCTTCTGCAACCCAGAAATGCAGCGCATTTCTTCTCAGCTTCCCATGGCTACATTTGCAGTTGGCTGAAGCGGTGGGTTTGCTACCTAGTAATGAGAGGCCTGTAAGGGATTAACTTTCTTAGAGAATCAAATGTTTCCCAGGAAAGGTTGTTGGCATCTCCCAGGCTGACCTAGAACATGTCTGCCCCTCTCAGCGTGTAACATACCCAACAGTCTGACACCTACCCACTTCTGAGCAGACAGAAGTGAAACCTTATGATAGCTTGAAATCATCACGATCTAATCCAAAATGTGATACAACCTTCTACCAACCTTAGGGGGTGGCAAAATGACCTTATCAGACACCTGATACTCACACCACCAAGTTGGAAGTCTGTTACTTGGAAACCACTTTTAGTAAGTTCTCCTTTACTACTCCAAACAGATCTGTATGGCAGTTACAAGCTGGCCAGGCACACAGCTCATCAGGCGTTTATAGTGGAGCAATTTAGAACCATTTTATGTTTTACAGTATAGCTGTGATGGGCAAGTAATTATTGCACCTCTGGATTATTTCACTGCCTCCTTTAATGAGCTAGCAGGACAAACTGGCACTGAAATTACAATCTGAAGAACCTTCTATAGTACCTTACCACAAAGGCTAACAAAGTTGAGTTTAAAGCTAGCACCAGGAAAAAAAATGGTTATTTGTAGAAGTAGCACATATTATTTATGCCTCATTTTATAACAAGCTCACTCAGTGACAACACACTATAAAATTTTATTTGCACTACATGGGTCTTCTGAACCACTAGACACAGCAAATATACACCTACTTTGATTATGTTATTTGTAGCACTAACATAAGGCATTGTACAAAGATTCCCCCCCCCCCCCGTATTTATCATAAAATAAAACATGTTGTACTAGTCTAAGAAGCTGCAATATAGAAGTCTCACCATCAAGAAAAAGAATAGGCACGATGTGACTTGCTCTTAGGAATATTATTATGTCACTATTTATTTTTACTTTTAGATTCACTGTTTATTCATCTCTTTTCACTACCGCACTATTGCTACTGTTTTCCAATATTTTCTACATAACTAATATTAAAAAGTATAAAGTATATATATATACATATAAAAAAAACACTCAGAATTTTTAAAATAGATGTATGGCTTCCATGAATTCTTAAATGCCTGTCATCCCAAAAAGGGTCTCTGAGAAAGGCTTGTGTAACTTGGAAAGCACAGCTGGTAGTTCACACTGTTTGAAAGCATAAGCAGTTTTCATTAATCTACCACTTAACTAAGAGATCATGCAAGAAGATCATTAGCACTGAGAAAACCATTCAGATGGATTACAATGTATTACACTTATTTTTATGATTCGGGGATAAGCAAACAAATTCTTGGAAACAAATTATTGCAGAGGGTTTGTCAAACCTGGAATGAAACCAAATGACAGGACTTTGAGGGATTTTACCCAGTTCTGTGTTTTCAAAAAAAACCAAAAAACTATATTCTACTCCTCCTCTTCTGTGTTATTCACAGTGGGCTTTTTTGTTTGTTTTTTTTTCTGAAATGGTAGCTTGAAAGCTGAAGTGTTCTAACTAATTAATAGAACAAACCCACCACTTAAAATACAAACCAGAATCAACACCCCCGCACGGTGCCTGCTGTGCCATTGACTTGCCCCAGGGTGTCATCTCTTCCTTAACGTGCAGCATGCTCATCACACCGCGCCTGGTGCTGCAGGTGGAAGTGGTGATTACAGGGTCTGCAGGCTGGCAAGAGGGATCTCCTGCAGTGCCCAACAATGTTCACCAGCTGTAGGTCAGATAAATACTTTATACAGCATGGGTAAAATGTTCACAGCTGAGCTTCTTTTACTGCCACTTTATACTCTTAACTAGCACTAAGGCATTTACCCTCCCTGGTTGTTACAGAACACTTCCAGAGAAGAAGCTCACAAGAGGAAAAAAAATATTCCTCAAACACTTATATGCCCTCACCAAACCTTGAACATTAAAGCTGTTATTTAAAGTCAGAAAATAAGTGTACAAATACATGGGAATTATTCCATCCCTCTGCTTGGAAAAATCCACAGAGAGAAACCAGAAAAGACTGGCATGTTTTATAGTGGCGTTTGCATTGGGCATACATAAAAACACTTTCCTATCATAAGGTGCTTAAAACGTAAGATCTCATTCTGGAGTATTTTACATAAACGGGATTTCCTCTGATTACCAACCTGACAGTATAGGAGCAAGACCTCAGATATGTAAGTAAATGCATGATGGTATAGCCATGCACAAGCTGCATCTTCTGCCTTTCTGCCTTGAAGATACCAAGAACTTTAAGACACGTAAAAAGATCTTTCTGAAGTAAAGCTGTTCTAAGTTGGGACAGCTCTCTGCTTTAAGGAAACCCAGCCCTACCTCAGTCATGTACACTTCTTAAAGTGTCCTGGGCAAGCTCTGGCAGTGTGGGATTAGGAACTGGCTGGATGGCAGAGCTCAGAGGGTGGTGATCAGCGGTGCCAAGTCTAGTTGGAGGCCTGTAGCTAGCGGGGTCCCTCAGGGGTCAGTCCTCGGTCCGGTCCTGTTCAATTTATTCATCAATGACCTGGATGAAGGCACAGAGTGCTCCCTCAGCAAGTTTGCTGATGATACCAAACTGGGAGGATTAGCCGATACCCCAGAGGGCTGCGCTGCCATCCAGAGGGACCTGGACAGACTGGACAACTGGGCAGTGAAAAATCTCATGCAATTCAACAAGGCCAAGTGCAAGGTCCTGCACCTGGGAAGGAATAACCCCAGACACCAGTACAGGCTGGGGACCGACCTTGTGGAAAGCAGCTCTGCAGAGAAAGACCTGGGTGTCATGGTGGACGACAAGTTGACCATGAGGCAGCAGTGTGCCCTCGTGGCCAAGAAGGCCAATGGAATCCTGGGCTGCATTAAGAAGAGCATCTCTAGCAGGTCGAGGGAGGTGATCCTGCCCCTCTACTCAGCCCTGGTGAGGCCACATCTGGAGTACTGTGTCCAGTTCTGGGCGCCACAGGACAAGAGGGATGTGGAGCTGCTGGAGAGAGTCCAGCACAGGGC
>NW_010577073.1:2302-21478 GCF_000705375.1 Tinamus guttatus | reverse complement strand
GGTGCCAGAGCCCTGGAACAGGCTGCCCAGAGAGGTTGTGGAGTCTCCTTCTCTGGAGATCTTCAAACCCGCTTGGACGCAGTCCTGTGCCACGTGCTCTAGGTGACCCTGCGTGTGCAGGGGGGTTGGACTAGATGATCTCTAGAGGTCCCCTCCAACCCTAAGCATTCTATGAATTCTATGAAAATGGGATTTTATAATGGAGCCTAAAAATATGAAACAATTAAACTGACATTTTGAAACACAGTAAAAAAGTTGTGTTGCATTTTGCTGGGTATTTTTTGTTTGTTTGTTAGCCTTAGTTTCAAGCAAGTTTCTGTAAGTCCAACAAAGTGGACTTAACGTTATGCAATACTTCAACTCAAAATTTAACTAAGCCGAATTAGCTATATTTCTATCGAGGGGAGATCAAATTGATAGAATGTCTTTGAGTATCAAGAAGCAAGAGATTAGAATGATGTTCTTGTTCATCCCAGTTACAAATAACCACCAATTTCTATAGATTTTTTTATAAAGCAAGTGACACAAAGCTATCATTACTAGCATGTAAGCCAACACTTCTAGTCTGCATTAGTAAAAACTAATATTGCTTCCAAATATAACATTTGCTACATTCTAGTACAAATTAGTGTAGAAGAACTAAATACTTTTCTAAATTCTGCTAACTTCCTAGCACACTTTGACAAGCTGTTTCTAATTAACTGGCAAAATTAAATATAGTTTATGTAGAATATATTATTAAGACTCTGTGGCATTTTGAAGAGTCATACTCGGTAAAAATTCGAGTGTACACTTGACCTTAACAGCAAACCCCAAGTGCTAAAAGGTACCATAAGTGCTAAATAACAGTAGCTGCACATGGGGCAGCAGGGGCTTACCTAAACAAGCAACTGATCTTTGACACAGAAAATAAGTTACAAAATAGGGTTCACAGATGAGCAGCTTAGATAACTCAAAAGCAAATTTTGGTTTTGTGAGACATCCTCAAAATCTAACTTATTCCATTAACACCTCTATTTTCTCTCTTGTTTACCAAACATTTTAAGTTCCAGCCTAAATTTACCACTTGCTACTCAAGTCATCCCTGTAGAGATTTGTACATTAGAATTTCAAAAAGATATAAAATGTATTAATTGTCAGATCTATATTACAGATAGTGCCGTATACAACACACGCTGTTAAGATGGCCTCACTTGTCATTCGATATGCTCATTTTGCCACCATGCCTTGTTCCTTCCACTTAAAAACTGAGACAATATACTTATATGTAGACTAAATGTCACTTCTAATAATGTCCTCTAAATCTAGAGTTTGCATATTGTAGTAACCAACTTAATCGAATAAAAATTTATTGAATAGTGCCACCCAGTGGTAATTTTCTTTTTATCACAACGAAACATTGCAAACAAAACACATGAATTCCTCTGAATTCTTACTATTCAGGCAACTGCAGAAAATTACATTTTCAACAATTTATATAATATTCAGCTTATACATGAACTGAAATTCATAACAAAATACTTAATTTCTGATGATATTTTGGCATATTTTATGTGAATTAGTGATAGAGCCAGTAATAATTATCTTCTAACGCTTTGAAAAAAAATAATGGGTCTGATAAGGTAGCAACGACAGACTTGATATAATTTTATTCCACTCTGAAGGCACCTTATTTGTTAGTAATGAAAGGCAAATACTGAATGAATTCTGGAATAACATAACAAACCGGAAAGTTTTTAGAGAGATGCCAAAATCTGCTTTCCAAACAGGCATACCTGTTGCTCTTAACTGTTTACAGACTTGCAGATGCCAAAAGGCTTTCATTATTTTCGAAAACAATCTAGAGCTGGGCAATGGGCTGGATATCATCAGTTAATCAAGATAAGGAAAATTAGTTCTTTTTAAATTGATGTGCTTTATAAATGACAGAAGATTCCATAACACTTGCTGTAGCCTTTTCTTTAAAAAAAAAAAAAAAAAAAAAAACTTCTGCATAACACAGGAGAGGAAAATATCCATGTAACGTGTGATAAGCAGAACTGAGGTCAATAGCTACTTCTGACCAAATGCTGTAATGACAGTGTAATTTTAAGTTATGGAATAGAATGGTACCAAATCATCTATACATACTTGAAAACAATTAGATATAATTGGCTATATATTTGTAGAAATATGAAAAACACGAGTAAATTAAAATGATGTTTCCAATCAACAGCTTAATATGCAATAAGAATGAATATCTTCTGATAGGATTTTCTTTCTGTTCATATCTATTCATGACTGTTCAATAAAGACCAGATCAAGTAACGACCACCCTCCTTCCAGAATTTTACATAAAAGAAAGCTTGACTAATATTAGAAAGTGGTTATGTATTAGGTTCCATAAAGCTAATGTGAAGTAATGGTGAATAATAGTTCCCTAATCAATCCTACTTCTCAAAGAGATAACAAACTCATTAGCATTTCTATTGGCTCAGTTAATAAAGCCCCAAATCCCAGTGTCAGCAAGAAAAGTCCTGGGAATCTTGTATTGATCAGGAGGTATAACACAACCTGATAAACCTGCACCAGCATAAATCCCACACAGACATGGGCCATACACACTGGAGATGCAAATAAGAGCTTTTCAGTGTATCCCTGCACAGGGCATTAACTAGTATAAACACCTTGTTCTCACTGACAGAAATAATGTGAGCTGTGAATCACGATTACTTTACCTACCAACTCCTCATATGCTTCTTCCAAACTCACTACTCAATCATGAAGAAATTGACTGGCATTTACAGAAGCCTGTAAATGTCTGTAAACTTAAGCAACAGGCAAAATTGAAATTCTGCTTCATAGTTTTTCCATTTGTAAAATCTGTTTTTATTCTGCACAACAATGACAGCATTTCAGTTCTGGAAGAAGACTCAGTAAATGCTGCAGAATAAAGTCCTCACAGAGCATCTCACTGAGGTCTTTGGCTACAAAATGCTCAGTATCATTAATGCAGAGTTCTCAATCTTGAGTTCCCCCCAAATTCTCCGTCATCCCAAAGAAAATTAATCATCCGGATTCTCCCCACGGTGTGTTAGCTGGGAGTAAGGACACAGAAGGTATCAAAATCTTCTAGGATTTCATTATAAGATACACAATATAGCCCTTCTTACCCATTGACTCAAATGGGATGTTCACAAGGCTCTCATCATCATGTCTCTGATCTTGACACATGGAAATTGGCCCCACTCATTTTTTTTTCTAAACTACTACCATTACTGCTATTTTTCAAGGCTTTTTATTTCATTTTGTCAGCCCTTTCTTTTTCTTTCTCACTTTCTCCCTCTTTCTCTGATCAGGCAAAAATTAGGTAGGGTGTTTTTTTGTTTGTTTGTTTGTTTTTTGGCCTTTTAGGGACCCTTTTGATCTATTTCCACCCTTTCCATCACCTCCCCTTAACCATGAAGGCAACAGCTTTAGTCTCTGCCTGGTCATTAATGTCAGCCTTCCATTGCTCACTTAATAGTTTCAAAGAAGCATCTCAGTGACTTATCTACTTTTCCTTTTGCTTAGGGTGGGAGATGGGGACTGCAAGCAAAACCAACTCATTTGTCTTATTCAGATTCCACCTTAATTTCTCTATTGCTGTGTTGGCTGCAGTAACCCCAATTACGATTAGTCTGAAACTATTTATCATGCTCCTCAGTTTACTGTTTTGTTGCTTGGAACACCTTCATCAATTACGTCTATTCTCATAAACTGAAAAGGCTTTGGGGATAGTTTTTGTGCAGCATCTGGGCTAGGATTTCAATACGAAAAAATCAGAAGCAGAAAAATGAAGTTCTCCATAGTCTTTTTACCGGTCCTGCTCCAAAACCTACAGAATATTGGCAGAATGATTCACAAAGAACATTGTGTCATCTATTCTTAGTTACTGACACAAATGTAATTTGTACCTTTGCATGTGTTAGTAATATAAGCAAATTAAACATAGAACCACTAACTTATATAAATGATTGTAAGATACGCTAGGTTGATTCTGATTTTCAGTTATGTCCTTTTATCTACAGGTACATAACTCACCATGGCAAATTAAATATAATAGTAGTTGTAACAGTGATCTGTCCTGCTTATAATGTGACTATAAAAGCTATACTGGAAAAATACCAGGCACTGAAATCAGCAAAATGCAAGGTTTTGAGTAAGACAAAATTAATATTTTCATTTATAACATATTTGAATTAAAATAAGATTTCTGTATGTAACTTCTTATTAAAAATTGATTACCCCTTCATAATAGCTTTTTTAACAAGAAAAATAAACCTGAATATTACTTACCCCAAATCCTGCAAAAAACTGTTCTAGTGGTAACCATAATGAATTTCATTTCTTTATAGGCATAAAAATTTAAAGTAATTAGTTTCTCTATCTTTGCCAACAGAATTACTAATGTATTAATTATTGTAGCATAAAAGACAAAATAATATAGAAAACTCAAAATGTTGTTAAATAGTTCTTCTCAGAGATTTTACTAATTGACTTATTATTGCTAAATATTATAACTTCTCAAGTTTCTTTTATATAAATAACCATATATCAGGCAGACTTGTGGGGAAATGAACTAAATGGAAAAGTTTCCTTCCTTCCTTACTTGAGGCAATTTGGTAATAAAGTGAGGTAATTGATAGCAATTTGATATATAATAGTCTGTTGCTTAAAGGATTGCCTTTGAAATCTGGAATCTGCCTACACATGGACACATGCTTGTCCACGCTCGCTGAATTTCATAGAATCATAGAATCATAGAATGCTTAGGGTTGGAAGGGACCTCAAGAGATCATCTAGTCCAACCCCCCTGCATACGCAGGGACACCTAGAGCACAATTTGCTGGAGAAGAGGGAGCCATCAAGTGAAAGAAAGTCTTAGTCAGAAAAGAAATACTGAGTCTTGATGCATATTTATAACCTGTTCTTCTGAGCAGAGTAGAATTAAATGGACGATTAAAATATTGTCCATTTAAACACGTTGTGTCATTTCTATGTTTCCGTTAGAAATTTGCAAATTGTGATACTGTGTTGTAATCAGCTGTAGCCTACTGGAAAATCACATACCTTGTGGCATCATGTCTCTATATCTAGTATGTCCTGGACAACCATAATCTAACCATTAAATGCTCTATAAATTTGCCTTTCACCTTCCTCATGTAAAAAAAAAAAAAAAAAAAGAGTGAGAGATAGAAAAAAGAAGAAAAAAAGAAGAAGAAAGAGCTTCATCATTTTGGGCAACAAACTAATTATCAAGGCATAACCACATTAAGATATTGAGAGACTAAATTATGCTATACATCATTTCCTGCAATACTTTACATTGGCATAATCTAAAAGAAATAAGAGGATAAAGAGAGAAAGGATTCGTTCTTTTAGCTTTACTTTAAGCTAATAGAGTTTGCAAGGAATCGGTTAATACATAGATTTAGCAGTCAAACCAAAAATGATTCCAAAACAAATTTTCAAAGTCTAGCAAATACAGGATATATTGAAAGTTAGTGTGAATAATTTTGCCTTAAAAAGGGAATTCAAATCTAGGTCAGATGCTCAAAACAGTTTTTCTCCCTTTCTTTCACATGATTTTCAAATTCCTTTGCAGTTCAGAGAGTAAAAACATAGATATGGCACCAGCATAGCGTGCCGGGTTTCAGTCAAGAAACGGTTTGAAAGCTGTGGAGATTAAAAGACCCGCCAAGCTGAGAGCTGGTGACAAAGGTTGCAGAAAAAGTTTCCTATATTGATTCAAGTTAGGAGGAAATCTATTCTAGACCCACGTAGAAAGTGCAGAATTCCATGGAAGAGATTCTGGTGATTCTATTAAGGAGAGCACTGTAAAAACAAAGTTTTAATTATGATATTAAGAACTTTTTTTAAAAGATCACATACTTGCTTGAAAGCTGACTTTCAAATTGCTCATTGATTCTCTCAACAACATCTTTTTGTACAGGTGACTGGCCTGGATTATTAACACGTACCTGCAGCCTGAGAAATTTCCTCGACTTGGTTTGCTTCTTACGGAGCAGCACTTTAAGAGGTGGCTCTGAACCTCTGTGTAGTAGGAGTTAATGCCACAGCTTAATACGAAAAAGATATGTGTTGCCGTTCAAGCGGCGTGGCGACCTGGTTCAGGAACGGCACGGCGACCACCCCCAGGCCGCTTGGACCATCAGCTCGCTGACACCAATGTGGTGGACGGCAAATGGCGTTTATTGATGGGTAACAAGGTGTTATATAGCTAAGGTTTACAACGTCACATCCGTCTGCTTACATCATAAACTAACACTATTGGCTATTAGGGGCCCTACCTTTCCGTACAGCGCGATATCTTCCGGCCGCCGGACCCTAACTATCTGCACCAGATATGACCGCTAAAATCTCTGTGAACCCCAAACATGATATGTGAATGTGAAGATGTTCATATTGCTGATGACTTATCTTCATGGGTTTATAAGTGTGCCGTTTTACTTTCGGGACTAATTTGACAAGTTTGCCTGTCTCTCTTCATGTTAAAGATAGGAAGCCAGAGTAGTATCCTGAAGGTTCTAGATAATCAGCCCGTAAAACACTACTTTCCTCCCCAAAACTCACCTAGCAGTCTTTACAGGCTTTCTACTCTTCAACCCCCTCCCTCACCATCAGTAAGTAATATCTAGTCCTTTCTACGCATACTTTCCTCAGTAGAACTGCTACCCATATTTGTAATTTTGTAGCAGTTCATGAGACTGGGAGATCCACATTCTTATGGGAACATTAAACTACATGAGAGAAGACAGGAATTGCCAGCTACCAGACCCAAGTGCCTATGCACATCGTGCTCATTTCCTACAAACTCTCTGCAAGAGAAACTCATTTCTTCCACTGTCAGTTCTGTTTTATGACAAGAATACACATCTAAATGATTTATTCCACTGAAGTTCATTTTCCTGCAACAAGCTAAGGGTTTTGTCAAGATGCCAGGAGTGACATGAAAGGCAGGTTTTGGGGGATGACACCATGGTGCAGCACCATGCTGTTCCGCGGGTGTCAACTACCAAGCGAGACAGTGTGAATAAAGGACACAGCACAACCCTCATCTCGTGACACTCGCTTGGGAAAAGGCACAGGAGTGTAAAAGCAGCTCTGCACCCCATTTACTTAGCTCGGAGAAGGAGCAGAACACCGGTGTGCCCTGTGGTGCCACTGCTCTCTGCTCAGCCCTGCCCAGGAACCTCTGCCTCGCACGGCTTCCCGCTCCGCGTTGGGTTGGATTTCGGCTTGTTCGTGGCGAGTCCAGGATACGGATCCCCCGCCTTTGTGAATCCTCCTGCACGAGGAAGGAGGAAACATTTTCAAACAGCAGAGCAACCGTGTTGTTCAGCTCTTGTGAGCCACTGAACAGCAGAAAATTTTCAAGTAGAAGCAATCCTGCTTTGGATTACTTTTTCCATCACCACCAGATGCCTATTTCAAACCTGGCAATGTAACAAGCATATGTTGTTTACCTACTTTGCTTGTTATTATCTCTTGATGCCAAGAGGGTCAAAGGCTACTGCTATTAGAGGAAACACAGTGCATTTTTTATTACCATAATGCATCAGAAAATTCAGACCGAGCATTAAATGTAAACATAGGTACAAAAGGCCAGTGGTTTTTAAATGCTGCTTACCACTTAACAAATGTGTCTTGCTTCCACTTGGCAATATAAAACAAACCAAAGCTCTGAAGTCGAAGCAGCAGAAAATCTTTCCATATTATTTCAAGACAGTTATATTACTAAATGCAAAAACATAGTATCCGTATGCAAAAATAATTGATAAAATAGCTTAAAGGATATTAAACATTAAACATTAAAATCTCTCTCTAGCTGTATTTTCCATTTTCCTAAAATGAACTGACATTCTGTAGGACTTTTTCTTGCAAGAAAATAAGTGCCTTTTTTTTTTTTTTTTTTTGCTGTAAAATAACTGAAACATAAATAATAGGCTGCAATGACTCCACAGCTCTGCTTTGCTAGTTTGATCAAATCGCAGTTTCAGTGAGGTCTGTTATCACAGCAGTAATTGCCATTGAGGTAACATACACTTTTTAGTTTTACCACCTTATTGAAAAATGGAAACTTCTACTTAATGCTTTTAGGTGCCTACTGATGGAAGAACATTTGCTAATGCCTGTGGTGAAGTAATGAAAATGCACTTTAACCTCTTGGCTACTTCAGCGTTCAAATAACCATGATCAGAAAATTCTAAAAGGTAACATTTAAATACCCAGGATGCTGGCTATGAGTCTGATATATAATTCCAGGACATTATATTGCTAATTTTATTTAGCTGATAAAAAATAAAAAAGAAATGCACAGTCCACATTCTGTGCGCTCTGATATCTGTGGTATAGTTGGAGAACTCTTAAACCTTCTTTTCAGGTCTCCTTATTGGTATATAATGCAACCTGAAACTTGGTGACTCTCCAGTTCTTTAAGCAACAATCTTTACCTCTTGGTTTAGAAAGGGAGAACCTCCCCTCTTCCTCTCAAGTTAAATTTCCACAGAATACTTTCATAATTTTCCTCCACAGTTCAACTAGGCAGAAGAAGGTTTCTCAGCAACCAATGTGTCTGTGTGACTCAGTTTCCATAGACTGAAAGTGGGTTCAGGGGAACCCTTTCCCATTTCCAGGACTGCCCATACTCTGAAGAATGAGCTGCACTAGTAAAGATGCCTGCAACAGTCACAGAGCTGGGACTCATGTCAAGATAAAGACTTCTAAAATGTGTCTTTTCTCTTAAGAATGCCTCCTCTTCCTCTTCAACTTCCTGGGAACTCCCAGAAATTATTGTAACAAACAAATACAGAGCTGCCTTGATGACCAAAGCCT
This sequence comes from Tinamus guttatus, assembly GCF_000705375.1. The sequence goes on along the minus strand of NW_010577073.1, from coordinate 12,601 downwards.
CTAATGACCGTAACACGCAACGCCCCAGCAGACACCAAGCAGCACTGCAAGCACTAAGGACCCTGCTCTTCGGCCAGGAAACTCTTCTATCTTCAGCTGCCTGAGGCTGTCTCTGCAGCATCACAACCAATACAAGTTCTAATGGCAGCTCTGTTTTCCCTTTCCACTACTATTGTCCTTCTGGTTTTTAATTGGCAATGGCAAATGTGGTCATCTTAGCAAAGGTGAATTAAATGAATCTTATCTTGGATGAACTGCATGACAGTGGGACTAAGGAACCCAGATTCTAGCTGCTTTTAACATTTTATCTCTTTCCTGCATTTAAAAGAGGGGTGTGTGTGTGTGTGTGTGTATAACTTATATATAATGTGTATTTAACTTCAAGATAAAATCTGCAAAATCATTGCTGAAAGTGAGCTTTTTTTTTTTTTTAATTCTTAACATTAGTAATGAACCATAAATAAAGCAGGACCAATATCACTAAATTCTTTTCTATACAGTAAAAGAATCTCCCTTTCCTTAGGGGATTAGGATTTAAAACAGAGACTGGAAATCAGTTATTTTGTTGCTTTTGATGTGTGTGGCTTTCACATTGATTCTAGTTTCTACACAGGCATTTACTTTCAGGTCCTCTCCTCCTGAGCTGGCTGCTCATGTTCCCCATGGAGAGCAATAGAACTTGGTACCAAGTTCCCCTTGGAAGGCAATAAAACCAAGTGAAACGTGGGCTCTCATTTAAACTCCACATGGGCTCTTCTACGGGCGTCAGCAACGCCCCACCTGCCTTATGGACTGCCTGCATCTTTTAGCTGATAGTTTTTTAGAATGGTATTCCTAAAAAAATGACCATGCCCTCGCTGCAAAGCGCATTAGGTGACTTTTTAGAATGGTATTCCTAAAAAAATGGCCCTCGCTGCAAAGCGCATTAGGTGATGGCGTGCTCTATTCGTCGTCTTGTCATCATTCTGGATCCTACTTTCTGATAAAACTCATTGCGTTATTTTTTCCTCTTGAAAGACATACCCATTTTCTCTCTTCAGAGCAGTCCCTGGCAAGCTGAACACGTCTGTGTGCAGCACTGTGCTCTGCCCCCGGAGGTGCCAAAGCACCACAGACCGCACAGGTACCCTCCGACCTGTCCTCCGCTCCATCGCCTGGGGCAGAGGCTCAAACACCCCCGGAACGACGGCATGGGTTCACGTGCCAGCAAATTGGTAGCCACTCAATTGGGAAAAAAGTGGCACTACTCCCTTAAGGACAAGAGCAGGTTACTTTGATTTCCAAAGCAGGTCATTCGCTCTAGAAATGGGGGGTGATGGACAGTCAGAAGGATCTCTAATACCGCACTGGCAGCTGTTATCAAAAACGTCAGCTTCTTCTAGCTTCTCAGTCCTGCAATGACATTTCATACCCGCCTTGTTTTGATCTACTGCAGATTTAAAACAATTCAGCCCATATCCACACCTGCCAGTGCCTTCCCACTGGGATGTCACTAGTCGCCATCACTCATAACTCTGTTCTATCAATATCTTGAAATAGCTTAAGAAAGTTCATACTCTCCACTGCTATAATACACCGTGTTTCTAACTTTTAGCTGTAATCTTCTACCACCCAGTGAGAACGTTTTAACCTGCACACTAACATGTAGATGGCAAAAATGATGCATTAAAACTACCCACCGAAATCCAGTGGTATCAACATTGGGATATTTCAGTTCACAAGGAAACAAATAGCCTCCCCAGAACTCAGTGGAATACATTCTACCTCTTGATTAAAGCTCTTTCCAGCAAGACTTCTACAATGAGGCTTGTATCTATAGGGAAATAAACCCAGTTGCTGTTATCTTTGTTTTCCAGTCTCACATATTTCCACACTTAACATTTTGCAGAAAATCGTGCTCCCAAGGAAGAGAACATTGTAGAATAATCATCTTGCTTTCCCCTAATCTTCAGAAAAGTTTGCATGTTAGCCAGTGAATGCAATATATCCATTTTCCAATGCATAACACTATGTTGCTTAATTGTTAGGAAAGGATGGAAAGTTAGGAAATTGGACATTATTATGCAAAAAAATAATTTAATGACAACATTAGCTCCCTTTGAAAGGCAATGGGGGAATCAATCCTCTTAGTTTCAAAGACCAATGTAAAAATAACCCCCAAATTGCCAAGGGCTACCAAACAACCAAGCAAAGAAGAAACCTTTTGAAGGAAGCATTAAATCTTAAGGGAATCTCATCAATTATGATTTGTTGGGGAAGGGAATCCTTTGCTCACATCTTCAAAACAGTGCATACATGCTCTCTTATCTTTCTTCTGTGCTTACATCTCTGCTGTCTTATCTTTCTACTAATCAGGAAGAGATGTGTAGAAGAACTAAGCAACTTCACGCCTCTAAGTGCCAGTTGCATTTTGCTGGCCTTGCTGTTGCCACAGGGACCTAAGGCCAGGAGCAAGGCAGAGTTTGCTCACTTGACCTCTCCCCACTTGTCCCTGCCATGTTGTGTAGGCCCCATTTCAAGTAGCAAAATTTCCCCTCTTTAAAGATCTATTTATAATTTTGCTGTTGCCATGTCACACAGTGGCACATTTTTTTTTAAATTGATCCACGAAATTCAGCAGAAACTGGGACTAGCTGTTCTTAAATTCACAATTAGGCTAGTCAGACTAACAGAATATATGAACTCTATTACAAACCCTGTTTTAATATGTGGCTCTGATTAATTTCTAAACATAAACCTACATATGTCATTTAGCAGAATACTCCCCTTCTTATAGAAATCAACTTAGCAATTCAGTCATGAATCAAATTAAAGTATAAATTACTAATTATTATCTCATTTGCATTCAAACACAGACCCCCAGATATTGCCCCTTTGTGTGTAGATTTGTGATACCATTTCTGCATGGGGCATTGCTTTTTGAGAGAGAAACAAGAATCTCCTGAACTGGCAGAATCCAGAAGAGTTTTCTACGTAGGATAAGATTTTGGGGAGGTCACTTCCAACATGCTGTTTATGACAGTAAAACATCCCAACTTGAGAAAGTCTTAGACAACAAAATGTCAGCCCCTCTCTGATCCCAGCCATAGGGTTTTATTCTGCAGTTTTGAAACTCAAAACCACTTCTGTTTCAATTTATTAGTATTTTCTGATTTAATCAAATGTACAAAAATGTTATGATATCTGACTTACAGTTTGAAATTTACCCGCAGTCCACATTTTCAGTTTCAAACCTGGAGTGAACTGCACAGTTTTAGGCATGTAATTCATATAATTTGACCAGATTCTGAAAAAAAGAAAAACATCCACTGATTTTGACTTCTTGTTGAGACGCAACTCCTTCTTGTAAGGGCCCCAAACTCTTGCAGAAAACAAATAGAACAAATAAACAAACAAACAAATAAAACAGTCTTTCAAATTTTCCTCTTAATGGTTTGTAACTTCTGCAGCTTTCAGGAGCCAGTGGAGCTACAGCAGGGTTCACTTTTCACTTACAGTTTTGCTGTGGGAGAACTTCATTTATTTTTTATAGATACAATGCTGTAGAATATTAGAGTGAGGCTGCAGTCCTACATTTTTCTTGTGATCAAGCAAACAATCAGGCTTCAAGTGCAGCAAAGAACTGCTGAAGCTGCTCGCTGGCACACGCCAGCTTTAATACCTGCTCTGCAAGTGACAGCAGGGCTACCACGAAGTGCCTAACAGTGTCTTTGCCAAGCAACGTGCTCTCGGTAGTGAGACAATTCAGAGAAAATCCAGACTGAACAGAAAGGTCCTACTGTTGTAAAATGGGTCACTGATCCAGCTAATCCTGGCACAGGGACCTCGTTCCTTGTACACGCTCTGACTAATCAGACTTGATGGTGGTGGATTATGAAAGGCTGAAGAAGGAGCACTCCCAAAAGCTCCTATTTGAACTCATTGACTGTTTCTTCTCTTTGCTGTTTCCAGAGCACGTTGAGGAAAATTCTGTTCCTCTAATATACAACCATCATCTTGACTTGAACTGCACATTTCCTTCACTTGCTGCCTTCGCCAGCTGCTACCTTGTTGTAACCTTTCAGTTCCTCAATGCATCATTTCTACTAAGCACCAAGCACAATTCTATGAATTCTGTGATGAGTGCTTGACTGAAAATACATTTTGGAAGAACCCTGCTGTCCCTCCAAGAATATCTACACTCAAATAGGCTCTTGCTCAGGGGGCACTGAAATGTAGCACATGGACAACTTCAAGTTTTTCCAAGTATTAAGAGCTCAAATATTCACAAAACACTCTTAGCAAGACTCCCAACTCCCCTCCTTGGAAAGAGCTACTTATGTCAGAAAAATGAGAGGATCTAATTAGCTACATTTTTAAAATAAATCAGTTTTTTTTTTTCTACTCCCATCTCCTGAACAATGCACAAACAAGCCTTTTCTTAATTCTTCTTCTGCTACCCTCATAGCTTGGAACCACCCAACAAAACCGCGATGCTGTTCACCAAAGCCGTTACACTTATTCAAAAGGAAGATCTACTAAATTCCATTTATTAGCAAGCAGCATTAAAAATAAGCGATTTTGATTAACTAGCAGCTTTATAAACTATGATGACAATATTCTTACTTAAGAGCAGTAATAAAATGTTAAAGCTCTCTGAAAGCTTCAAAACTTATTTTAATTGTGTTTGCATGAGTGGTAATTGCTTTCACCCCATAACATTGTGTGTATAATTTGATTATCTTAAACCATGAAGGACAGTAACCTTTACTTTAACACACTCTAAAGAAATCTGGGAAAATAAACTCATGAATAATTGGATCTCATCAAGACGTAACTGCTTCTTGACACACTACACAACTGATAATTGCACTTTTGAATAGTAGGAAGAAGGAAACATTACGTGAATGATTTATGAAAAAAAGCTACAAAAAGACAGCTTCGTGCTATTTTTTCATTTCCTGGTGGAAACAAAAAACTATTCCATATTTTTAATAATACATTACTTTATTTCTTCACAGATATTCCCTGCTGATGCCGAATACTAGTAATGTGTTTATTATTTTTCCAGCACATTTTAAGAGAGAGAATCCAAACTTGAAAATTTCCTCCTATCTTTCCAAGTACCTTTTATTCCAGACCCCTAGGTTTAAACCATTCATTTTCGGTCACTTCATTAATAACAAGATTTGCTGCATGAAATAGTTTTTTAAGAAGTTTATTCTTGTCCAGAATACAGGCTGATATGGATGCCTACCCGAACATACGTGGCAAGCACTGGCAAATTCCTGATATTTAAAGTTTTAATGAAAAGTGAACTACAGGGTACCCAATTGGCATGCACTGGTACCCAGCATCTCTGCAAATTTGGGGGAAAAATGCTCATACTGGCCCCAAGCAGGACCACTTCGGGGAGGACAGGAATAAAGGGTCTGGCCTGCACCCAGTTTATGGCACCTTTACACATGCGACAGGCAATTGTCAGCCTGTAGTAATATTCACAAGAAATGCACAACCACAAGGTTTCTCTGCAAAGCTGAAACTAAAATCAGGTTAAATCACTTTTTTTTTTTGTTAAAAAAGGGTCTTTTGAAATATGTATTTTCTGTTACACATTTATTAATCTATACAAAGCCAGCACCTTCACTTTCTTGTCACAAGCAAGTTTTATATACCTGCATCTTCACTCCACATGGCAAAAGCTTTCATTCCTGAATACTGTTGAGGAAATTAAATATTAAAAATAAAAATTGTATCCAAGTTTGATAGTTCTTTGGTACTTTTCTCAAAAGCAATCTTGACTTCCCTACTTAGGGTCAATGGCATAAATATCCCCTAATTAACAGGGTCATTAACAGCCTTTCCCAGTTGCTGGGTTAGCAGTTCTGGGCAAACCCTCTGACTTGGTACTAACATACACCTATAATCAAGCTTCTTCTGACAAGAATATTTAGTATGGGAACCAAGAGAACACCCTTGCAGTGCTATTCTCCGAAGTTTGTTTATGCTGCTGTGCTAATGGAAAGGGTAACTCATTTACTGCAAAGTAAAACAAAATACGTAATAGGAAGATGCAGATGAGATTGTCTGTTAAGTTTCAAAAGTAACATGACTTGATCAGAGTAACACAGCAAATTAAGCACAGAAATATTTCAACTGCTTACTAGTCTTTGTTAGCATTATGCAAAATATATGTAAAAATATTCTCACTTTTGCTCATCAAACCTTAATTGCTAGCTTGGTAAGAACTCTTTTGCATGCAGTACTACATTAATCCTTACAACTGTAGGGGTCGGACGATTTCATCTAATTTAAAAATTCTTAATGTGTTCTGGTAAGGAATATTCTTTAAATAAGACATCTCTAAATGCTGTGTTTGGTTCATGTTTCAATGTCGCCATCACTGAAATAAACACACCAATGCCCTACTTCCTATCAATGTGTGCTCTTTAAAAAAGCACACAAAAACACGTGCCAAACCTGGAGTGGGAGTAACACCTAAGAATAACTTGGTCTTCAAAGTTAATTAATTTATGGAATATATTGAAGCTTCTCAACTATCGCATCAAAATTCAGACTACGATAAACATGCCTGCTTGAAGACAATTTCTGTTTTTCATTAACATAACAATAAATGCACTGCAGTTTCACAGGAGTTATGAGCTCCATGTGGAGTGTTTCGCTTACTGTAGTGGATTCTGCGCTTAGCAGAAAACAGAACTGAGGGGGAGAATTGGACGGACCTCCAAAGGATTTTTCCAACAAGTTTGGAAAGCTACAAAAGGTCACTTGTAACTTAAAGAAATCTCTTGTGGTTTTTTGTTTGTTTTTGGATGGTACTGGATGTGTATAAATGCCTTTTCCTTTTCATCATAATCATATAGCATTTAAAGATCACATTTAATCTACAATTTAGTAAGGCTGAGGCAAATGGATTTACAAAAGGAAAGGAAAATCTAACTGGTGTTTTTAATGTCTAGAGACAATGGAAATAAGGGTAAAATTTAATTCATGAGGTTTTCTCAGTGTATACCAAGGAGCAACAAAAGATCCTTAATTTCTTTCTTCTTAGGGCTTAGTGAAAAGGCAAATAGACTATCCATTAGATTTAAAATTGTATTTCACCAATTCCATTGGATATCCAAGACCTTATCATCCCAATATTGGTTAAAGTATGGCAGCAGTAAATGTCATGTCTGTCAAGCTGTACTGTGCTGAGCCAACCCATGCTAGATTTACTCTGAGTAAATGTCAGTGCCATTGAGAGCTCCTAGAAAAAGCAAATTTTCCTCCACAGACAAGCATTTAACAAGAAATTGGCTTGCTGGCACAACAGCAGCAAGCTAATGACGAGGTCCCGCTCGTCGGGATGATGTGAAGGATGCTGCGGAGCCGATGGTTCCTCTCAAGGCAGGTTTCACACGTTCCACATCACCCCCTGCACCACTCCGGCACGGGCTGGACTGAAGGGCTACGTACCCTGGGCTCTGCGCTGCTCCCGGGCTGTCCTAGCCATGCTAACACACTCCTGGCATGTGCAGTCTCTTGCCATTCACCCAGTTAAATTCCACGCAACAGCCAAGGTTTACGTAATTCCCTTTCTTAGGCCACTGCAAAGTCTCAGTCTTACACCCACACAGGAACCAAGCACATGCCCGGCACGCAGCGTTACATGGAGCTGGAAGAGGCTACAGAGCTCGGCGCCACTGTCCATCCCACAGGTGCTCCTCCTGCAGATGAATGGTTTCTCCAAACATCAACACATCACAATTCATAACAAACCACATTTATTCCTTGACCAAGCACAATTGATGCTTTTTCCTGTGATGATTTTCACGCCTTAGAAAAGTAGTCAGCTGGGCTGACTAGTTCTTATCTCTAAGATTCCTTGGATTTGTCAGGTCTGAGCCCTGTAAGATCTGGTCTCTGAGCCTCAGTCTTAGAGATTTCTCAATCTCCATTTCCTGTCACTCCAGACAGAGTTGGCAGGACTTGCTGTGTTTCACTATTGACCCAAGATGCTTTCACTTGAATGGAAATCCAGTTCAGTTATTGATCTCCATTGCTCCTGGTCCGGGACATATAACACGCAGCACTGACAGCAAATGATGGCAGTCTGCATACACTGGGCTATTTAAAGCTAAAGCAAGGTCTAGAAAGCAAAATCTGAAAGTTATATATAGCTACACCCCCAGTCACATGCTGCCTTCAAATTGCTTAAAGCAGTTTGTGGAGGAACTATTCATTTCAGGTAAGTGAAATTACATCCTGAACAAAAAAAAAAAAAAATCAAAGTTACCACTTGAACAATAATCTTTTTAGGCCTCATTCTATATAGTTTTCATTCACTGAATACGTTAGCTTTACTTATATATGCACTTCCAAATAGAACTGCTTTCCATTTTATCCTCAGTTTCTCAGCTCCTGTGACTGCAAAACCCAGAAGCAGCAGCAGCACGTGCAGGAACAGAACAAGGTCATCCCGAGCCTCTGTACCCCCACTGGCGGCCCCGTGTTTACAAAGAGGCATCAAGCTGAAGGCATCACCCACCTGTGCCCTGCCTGCTCCTAAGCTACACTCATCCCAAGGGAACCAAATAACTTCTATGTGATTAGGATCTGCTGCCAGGTGTTTGGTGCAGATCTGGTACAGACACAGCAAGGCTCCACTCTGCCCCTCATGTCCCCTCCCTGCTTTTAAAGGACATGAGACCTCTCAGCGCTGCCACACTCGGAGAGGAGCGCAGGTAACCCCCAGTACCAGAGCTGGCAGAGGCTGGGTTACAGTCCACAGAGAGCTAATGGATTCACCCCACCCTTCCTTTCCAGAAAACATTCAGCCAAGCACGGCACTTTTGGATTAGCACTTAATTGCTTCCCTTTCCCAGGCACTCATAGGACTAAAAAGGGAATTTCTCCCTTGAAATAATTTTCTCCCCTCTGCTTTGCAACTGTATTCTCTGAAGAAAATCAAACTCAACATCTTTGATGTTTGGAGGAGCGTGGGCTTTCATGACAAGGCAACTCACATCTCTGGGGTTCAGAGAGAGGAGTTGCAACAAGAAGCCCCCTTGCAGACTATTACTTACCTTATTCCACCTAACATGTTGCCTGGAAGGCTTCTTGTTAGCTCTGTCTGCCAGACACCAGTCAGGCTGAGAAAAATTTTACTGAGACCTCAAACAAATTCAGGGAATTTGAACAGGATGTAAAAAGTGAAAACAAAGACAACGTCGGTAGGCTTAAAATAGGTGCAATTCCCTGCCATTCTGGGGAAATGTGCCCAATAATTGATGTGCTCCAAAAGTACCCTGTCATCTTATGAGACTTTAAAGTGCAAAACGCTCTTGGCTTCGGAGATTCTTTTTCCATTTTCACTTTTGTGGGAAAACCCAACATGTCCTTTCTTAATCGGAACAGTGCTGGAACCCTGGCATGAACGAGCCTGGACTCTCGTTCGGCTTCACGAGGGCCCTCACGCCGGCTGTCTCCTGAACACCTAACGAGGCCTTCCCAGTGAGACCCTTCTAGCTCTGGGACCCGCTGCAGGCACAGCGAGCGGAGGCTGCTTGGACAGGGACAGCAGCTAAAAGAATTTCTGCTCTTGGCTGTTAAAATTCCCCTAAAGTGTAGCTACCATAATTACAGCTTTGCTGTAATCACCAATACCGCAGGTCCTCAGACACTGGCAACAACTGCACTTAGAAAAGGGCGTTTATGTTTTAACCGCGAGGTTGTAACAAATGTTGCATCTTCACTGGGTACATTAGTCAGGTAGTGTATCCTGATATCTAGTAAGAATCAGGATGCTCGTCAAATTAGCATGAGTGAAAACTGCTGAGTTTAGGATTATTTATTATCTTAAAAACAAATTATTTTCTGCTTGTGCACAGTGAACAAAAATACTTTAGAGCAAATATTTTCATTGTGTTGCACGTTTGAACAGAGGATGTCCACACGGGAGAAAAAAAATGAAACATTTGCCTGTACTAGCTTAAAAAATGTTCTAACAACATGGCATAGAAACAGGGTAAACAATTCAGAAATCACAACAAAAACAGAATTTCTCTTTGTAGATAGTGAAAGGAAGCTTTTAGAAAGCATACGATCTAGCAGGCCAAAATGTCAAAGCTATCATACATAGTTAATAGCCTTCCATTTACAAGTCCTTCCATGAACAGAACAATTTATCAGAATTAGCATGGCCCTGAAGAGTAACTATATCCAGAATAAGCCTCTATTTTTCAATTTTTGAAAACTGATAGTAAGTTAGAGAAATAAATCTGCTGAAGTAGGTAGCACTACAAACACATGTGATGG
>NW_010577072.1:158588-171973 GCF_000705375.1 Tinamus guttatus | reverse complement strand
TTGCAAAAAGCCATGAAATAAAACCAAGCTTTGAAAAACTCTGCTGTTCTAAATTAAACATTGGTATATATGTGGGGGTTTTGGGGTTTTTTACATTATTTTGAAAAAACAATTCTGAAGATATTATATTAGAATTTTACTGTAGATAGAGTGTTCATGTATAATGCACAGACATTAGCCACGGGGGAAATATAAGTTGTCTGAGGAAAAACAACTATTTATATAGACTTTACAAGTCTATCCTTTTTTTCCTTAATAAAATCACTCTCATGATATGTTAAAAGAGAAAGGTCTATCACGTTTTGCAAAATGTGATGCCAGTTTGATTGTAAAGGCTTTTTTTTTACTGAAACACCTTATGGCAAGAATTTTAAAAGTCATTGTGCGCACTTATGTTCATTGCACCCTAAAGTGAACAGTAACACCTGCTAAATTCATTGAGACCCAGAGCAGCTTAGCTATCGAGCCTGGCAAATCTCCTGCTTTTGCTCTCTGTGCCATATTTGTCATCTTATCTTCTCACCCATTTTACCCAAAACTAGGATGGAAAGCACTCATGAAACAGAAAGTTGGTGGTACTAAGCCTCAGTCACGTACATGACACCATCATTGCATGTGTGTGAGAGGCTATTGGCAAGGAGTTTCTGCCCACAGGAATTCCCCTGCATCTGCATCCCATTAGAGGCTCCATCCCATCCAAATGCCATGATCAGATCACAGTTTGACAACACTTTTGAGAAAGCAAAGGAGAAAATGTTTATTTCCTAGAATCTTGCTGCAAATCTGGGGAAATTTTTGCCATGAGGATTGTTATCCATAGGAAGAAAATTGTTATTCACATGAATAAAATGTAAGTATCTTACTCAGGCTATCAAAACCATCTTTTTTTTTCATATCATTGTTTTTTGCCATGGAAAAATATTCCCGTGATAAAAGACCTTCATAAAGCAGCTAAAGCAAAAGGTGGTGATTTAACACAAAGTAGAAGGTCCATTAGATAATATTTCAAGATGATTGTAAGATTTACAGTTTTCTTGTGGCACCCTCATCTCACAGGTGAAATGTGTCCTTCTACATGACTTAAGTTTCAAGCAGGGCAAGTGCAACTCAGGTGGCTTTTGCTTGTTATGTGCAGTTCAGAGTATTTAAAAGGAAACTGGCCCTGAGCTGGTGAATAGTAGCAAACCAATATACTCACCAGAGCAAGCATTCCTGTGATCAAAGTATCAGTTACTTGAATTTCCAAAGTGAACAGGGATCCCAAGTCAGGGCTGGGAGCCAGGGAGGATGCCAGGGCGCTTCCTTTCCCCCTCTCATCTACTCTCTCATAAACACGGCTTCCTCCTCTTTTTTTCAAATTTATTCTCAGTGTACCCATTTTTTATGCATTTGTGCAAAAGAATTAATTCTATAAGCACTACCATGACCTGAACTCAGAAAACCTCATTAGAGGGAAGAGTTGCAGTGTCACTTTTCTAGGCTGTAGGAGAATCACAATTGCCACATAAATTTTGACACCTGGGTGGGTTTTCCTGTCCTTTTTGATTATCATTTAAATCTTTTCAGAATGGTGACATACACATTATTATTATTATTAGCATCAACATTACCATTATCATTATTATTACAAAATAATAATAGAAGGAATAGAAATCTATTGCTTGCCTAGGCACAATGAAAAAGGAGTGTCCTTCTCTGACAGGATGCTTTCAAAATTCCCATGAATCATGAGATTAAAATTCAATGAAAAATTCTGCCTGGAGGATATGTTTTGTTTGTCTGCACAAGAGGAGCTGAAGTGATAGGTTTCTGTTAAATATGTGATGCAGCTGCAGAGACAATAAATATCCATGGCAATGGACATCAGACTGGAGAATGATTCATATTTTCTGCGTCAAGAACTAATAAAAGTTGGGGGGAGGATGCAAAATGAAGCTTCATATCCATAAAAGCGTTATGCTTTTACCTGAGGAGGGCAGATAAATGCTTTCACTCCAAAAGGAGAAGAGACAAAGCCATTCATTATTCAGAGGAATGAGGATGTTTAGCATGTTCTTCTAATCTGATTTTCAGTTTAACATTTTTCATTAAATTATCCCTGGGAGTGTCCAATGCAATAGAGTTGTATCATGAGAACTGTGTAGCTGGCATTTAGGATGGCCAAAGGAAGGTCTAAGCACTGAAATAGATAAGCTGGGACAACTGAGCAACTTCATCCTTGAGGCTTCTGAAAGCAGAAACTGTCTGGCATAAAGGGTTTTACATAAAGCTAAGTCTGACCGGAGACAGGAGGATGACAAAGATGAACCTCCAAGGTTTCTCCAAGGGAGAGTTCCTCTAATTTGGCATTTCTTGTACAAAATATAGGAATGGGCTCGTTTAATATGTTGTTGGGGGTACTGACCCAGACTTTCTGCAAGGCTGCTTTGTTTTCTTGACAAACATTTAGATGGGGAAAAATGGGCTGTTAAATTTGAGCCTCTTTGCAGGTACCACACGCTGGCTTTATGGCAAAGGTCTTCTTTAAATATTCCAGAAACATGCACCAAGATTAAGGTCCAGGACGGTGACATTCACAGGATTCCAGCAAAGAAACTCTCCTAAGTATGCAAGGGTTACGCTGCTACAAGAAAAGAGGACAGGATCTGTCTCCATGTACTGGGACATTCCTTGGGCTGAAGGCAATTTTCTTGCTTAACAGCAAAATGATCAGAAGCATGGAGCGATGCCTGACCCACCACCTCCTGCAGAAGGACACTGCATGTTAGGATTAGAGTTCAAAGATCTTAATTTTAGCAAGTGCTCTACCAATTATGAAATTCTTCACGAAGGACCCGCTCCTTAATGCTTCATAAATGCCAAAAACAGTTATGTCAAAACTCCTACAGGTCTTTGCTGGGAGCAGCCATCAGGACTATGGTGTGGTACCATATTTCTCATGCTGCAGTCATTAACGCCAGGAAGACTGCAGAATGCTTCAACAAATATTTATATCAGCCAGAAAATATTACTTTCTAACAGCACGTAGATAAGTGGAAACATCTTCCTCCTCTACCCTAAAAGTTATGGGGCAACATGAAGGAAAAAGAGATGAATGTAAAAACCAGTCTGCTCCCAAATTATGATGATAACCAGTCTAGGTAAGTGTAGCCATCACCTTGCATTTGCTTTTCGCCTTGCTTGAAGAAAATCTTTATTACTTCTGCGGTAATAGAATTATACACTCAGGGTCACATTCAAAAGCCCTGCACAGCTAGTCTCTTCTGCAGCGCAGGATCCTTCTGCCTGTCACCATCCTCTACAATTACTGCTCTCTAATGCCTTTAATGCAAACAAAATCAGTGCTTGCAACCATGCACAGAGAGGCCTCCACTGAAAGGTCAGAGTGTGAAGTTTGGCCCTTTCTTTGGGTGATGTGATGTGAAAAGCAAAGAAAGGAAAAGAAATTAAAACTTTTCAAAGGATAAGAGCTGCTTCTTGGGCCTTGGCTTTTTTTTTTTTTTTTTTTTTTGCAATTTTAAAAAGCTGTTTTGCAAACAGAAAAGCTTCATGTTCATTTTCTTTTTTTTAACTCTTTTCTTATTTGAAATGGACAAACTCAGTGGATTAACAGAGACACTTATTTGATCTTTTCAATTCTATCTGGTTAGAGTACTCTCAGTTTTTATATAGTGATACTGTTTAGTATCCAGAGACATTCTCTAAGAAGGAAGGAAAGAAGGAACCTGAGAGCCTTTAGCAGGATATTTAGAAAGAAAAATGGAAAGATTAAAGACAATATCCCGAGTAGCAAAACCCCTCACACACTTTTTCTGGGAAAGACTCGTTGGAAATTTTAGCTTTAATGCGAAAAAATTTTCAGGCAGGGAAGGACTATTCTTACTTTCTGGACTCCCTCATGTCTTCCTAACTATAATCCATTATTTTCTGCTTGAAAGGCAAAGTAAAGATAATACACCATGTATGACCCTCCTTCATCAGAATAATTCTGTGAAAATTATGGCTATGGTCTTTGTTGTTTCCTTGAATAGGATGCCTCTATGAGTTTATTCATACTCCTTGCTAATTTGTCCAACTTGCTTCCTGAAGAAGTCAGTCCAGGCACAAGGTCAGCAATGGCTTTTGGTCACAGACAAAACTCTTCACAGAGGACCACGCTCTGGGAACACAGCACTTGGCTTCTATACACTGATCGAATTGTGCTTGGAGCCCCATAGCAGAGAATGGAAAATTTATTTGCTTAAAAAGCAAAATATAAAGAACAGAGGGAAGCAACATATTCAGAGAAGCAGGTAAGAAACCATCCTGGGAGAGCCCAGGTCTGCCTTATTTTGGGGGAAATAGTGAGCCTCTCAAAACCTTACCTTTGTGAGCCCATTGATGCTTGACATCCTGGAATATGAAGTGAGACTAGAATCACTAGCATGTCCTACTTCAGGTGATACTCCATGTGCTGTGTCTCTTGCAGAAAGCTTCCTGAGTCACTTCTTAGCCAGCAGATGTCAACTGTCCCAAATACCCAATTTGGAATGAAGTTGCTTGATATAAACCTCATAAATGGAGCTAAAAAAAAGAAAACAATTAAGATTTTGGTGTGTTTTTATTTGTTTGCTTTTAAAGCATATTTCTACAGACAGAGACCAGCATGAGATGATCTAGCTTGCCAGGTCCTCAAAAGTAGTGCTAGAGTCCTGCACGATCTGAAGAGGCACAGTTAGAACTCTTGTGACTTGATTAACTGCATTTTGTCCCAGAGATCTGCGTTGAAGCTCCTGGCGATGAGGAAAGCACTGCCAGTTCTCCATAGATTTTTTTTTCTTTAATGCGATACTGAGTCTACTCTGCAGTGGTCCTAAAAGGGACAAAGGGCAGAAGTCACCAGTTTCCCCACTGAGCTAAGATCTTAAGGCATCCGAAAAGAAAGCTCCAGAGAGCCTATCACATCTCTCACTGATGATTTATTAATTGATGAAACACAAACACCATTCAAGAATTCTTACTTGGCTCTTCTTGCAGATATTTGCAAACTGTGCCTTGTGTAGGGGTAGCCGCCAACCTAGAAAATACTGTGACTATAAATATCAGGGGAAGACTATCAGTCAAAATTTCTAGAAATATTTAGATGGAAAAGGTGTCTTGACCGGAGTTTGCATAACAGCTTTAACTGTGATTATCATTAAGCTCAGGCCATTCATGCATTGAGCTGAAGGATGCAGTCTTGGAGTGGCACATTCACATCCTTCATGCCTGGGAGCTGATATAGTAAGAGCAGCTCACTAAAAAATCCTTTGCTTTTCTCAGAGTCCCTAAATGTTAAAATGCCCATATAGATTTTTTTTCTCATTCTGCAAGAACTCTCTGACTACTTTCATCTGAGAGAAGAAAAAGTAAACAGCTTAAGGTCTCATTTTCCATCTTTAAGAACCGCTGCTTTTCTTTCTTAGCATTTACAAGGAAAAGGATTAAACTACAGGATCAAGCATTTTTGGTGACAAAGTAAGGGCAGAGCCAGGCATGGACAAGGTTACTGGGGGATGCTGATTAGCCGCCTATTTGACCCCATCGGTAACCCCGAGTAGACTCATGTATTTAATTTATTCTGCACATGGCTTATTCTAGCAGTCCTTTTCCTGCAATGCCTCCAGCGTGTAAATCTGCCCTCGTGCAGGGTCCTGGAGCTAGCATGAGAAACACGTGTTTGCATGCACGTGGACTGGGGCTGGAATGAAGAGCATCCTTTGGTTTGGTAAAACCCATCAAGTTTTGCAAATCTCAAGCTGGCTGGTGGATTAACAGGCAGGACCCTGCTTTCTTCTGCGACTATTCAGTTACAAACGAGACATAACCACACTTCCCTCTGCTACTTCTAGTCAATGGTCACAAAATGAGAGTCAGGACCACAAGCAGCTGAAGAGCTGTTGCACTGTGTTCTCTATGTACCTAGAAGCTGTGGGAGCAAAAAGGACCTTATTGTGCAAAGGGCTCATAACATCAAACTGGGAGAAAAGCAGTTCTGATTGAACTGGAGATCACACTGTGTTCGGGCTCCTCGCCTTTTCACCCCATCATAAGGAGACTTAGCAGTGTGCTAAGTCTCTTCTGCCTTGGTTTCCCTACAAGGTCAACCATGCAGTGTGCATCATGCTTAGACCCTTGCCAGGATGGACAACCACCCAATGAAGAGCAGTAGCAGTCACCCAGCCCTCTCCAGGCTCAGATTTAGCAGTCATTGGCTGCACAGATGGTTCAGTACCCAAACTGCACATTCACAGCTTCACATGTCAACACACAAGCAGACTCTTGCCACCATGTGCTCAAATACCCACAACTCTGACAATAATGTGTTATTTTAAGGCTTTGCAGGGCTGGAGAAGGGCCCTGCTGCATCACAGTGTACAAACGCAGAATAAAAACATAATCCCTTTCCCTATCAAAGTACGTGGCAAGAAACAATACCCAGGTTAAGCAGAAGAAGATCCTATGACAGTATCCATTAGCATGTAAGGGAAGATAAATGGCCTCCTTCATATGACTGCAAAGGGGAACAGATGCAGATGAGAAGTACTAGACTCAGATGGGGTCCCCATAAGTCTAGCAAAGTGTGGAAAGGGAAAGTTATGCAGATCTGACAACCTACCACCTTCCCACCCAGCAGCAATCACGAAACAAAATCACAAAAGATTTAGCTCTCTTGTGGTAATGATAAAGTGATTTGGGAGTAGATTACATTGAGGACACCAAAAAGTTTAGATATAACCTAGGCTGACACCAAAGTCCAGATAAAAGACCACATGCTGTTTTACCACCTGATATTCTGCAGAACATTCCCCTGCAAGCAGAAATGGTTTTAAAGAGTTGACTCGAGCACAAGGCTTGTCACAGCCAGATCCCCAGGTCTTTTACCTTCTCTCTGCACACTTTAATTGCTACGGGTACCTGAGTTATCTCATTTAAAGGTGGCTTAGATATGTCTTAAAAATCCTCCCTGTTGTCATCTTCCTTTATCCCACACCCAGTAACGAGTGAGTTGAGATGTCCCAGGTATCAAGAAAAGTATCCAGGGGATTAAGGAGAAAAAAATGATTGAAGGGCTCCAAGGAGAAGATAAGTCACTGCGGGTTAAACACATGTAGCATGAACCAAAGGTCAGACACACACAACAAAAGCCATGGGGGAGAGGTAATTAAATGAGATTTTTGCACTATTCTGCACTATTTTGGTTCAATTCCATATCAAATGAGGCACATCATACTACTAACAGGAGGCTATATTTTTCTACATGCACTACCATACAGTGGAGGGTTAAAAAAAATGAAAACAAGTAGCTTCAGTTTTGAAACTATAAATCAATTTGCCAAAATGGGGGGGAAAAAAGAGGATTAAGCTTAACAAGCTTCGAGGGAAGTAAGAAAGTACACTGTTTGCTGCATAAAATTGTTTGCTTGGTATATTGTGTATTTTAGGTCACCATAGGTGATTGAGAGGAACTGCTCTCATTAGCAGCATGCATCTAATGCAGACTGCCTCAGATTTTCACCTCTTCTTTACTTTTACTTGCTTAAGATGCCCTCAAGCATAAGGAGCTGTATTGTTCCTTATGAAATGAACAGTGGTGGTGTGAACTTTGAAAAGCAAAAGGCTGGTGAGTGTGTGGGTTTTTAGAGATGAACACAAAGGAGGGATAGGTGTGAATAAGAAGCTAGTCCACGAGATTAATTTGGCTACAATACACTTTATTTCTGTAGCAAACAAAAGCATTGTGTCTAGGGGTATTCACTCTTTTCAAGCCAAGTGACAAAGTATCCACTTTACTTCTGGACTAACTGTGAATGCTCTGAAAGAGGATTGGGGCAGGGCAACAGTCATTATTTATTATTTTAATTGTCTGTGTGCTTTGCAGCCAAATGGGAAAATATAGTATCTACCCGGAAAAAGCGTTTCTCATATATGAGGCTTTTTAGTGGGCCACTCTTTATGGCCTGTGTAAACCAGAATAATTGTCCCTTAATACAAGAATCTGCCTTTAAAATGCGAGCAAGGAAACCAACACGTACATGCAATGATCACAGCAGCACCAGAAAAGAGCTGTTCTTTTTTCTCTTATAATAGCATACTACTTCTTAAGAAGTTGTGTTCTTTTTCATGAAATATCACTGTAGTGCCTAAAACCCTCAGATGAGCTATCTCACTTTGCAGTGTACCAGCAACAAATGAGCCTAACGTCAAAAGGAGAAAGCTCTGGTTCACCCAGAGAGTGATTTAGGGCCTGTTTTGGAGATGGTTTTTTTCCAACCTCACAATCAGTACTGAAACACTGTAATGTATGAACAGGAAACCTTTCTGATTATAAACCCAGAGACTTGCACTGGGCCAAAGAAGTCATAAAGATCCCATCTAAAAAGAGATGATGTCTGCCAAGAGAGGTCCATCTAGTCTCTGGCTTTCAAAGTCTCCAAGTTTAAGAAGATCCATGACAAGAAATGGTAGAGGAAATTTGTTTGAAGGTGTATTTCAGAGTCAATAACTCCCATTGCCACCCATGCCCTTGAAAAACCTCCTCTAGAGCATCAAAGTGAAGCTTTAGCGTAGCAAGAGGTGGTTTGTAAACAGACAAAAACTAACTACACTGGATTGTTGATTGAGACATCGCTCCCCAACAAAGCTGCTTGTCTGTTAAATGCTTTACAAACATTAACTGATTTTCAAGGCTTATAGTTAATGTCCCTGGGATCCAGGGCTGCTTTAAGAGAATGTGGCTAGGAATTATAATTTTGTGAGCAATTGTGTTTGTGCGCCAGGTGCCACAGCACGGCAATATTTCATTTCTGTACGGCTCAACTTTGAATAATGTGACTCTGGTTACTCAGTTGTTAAATGGCTGCTTGATGTGGGTTTTGTGTGACATGTAACTGTCCCTTCTTCCTATGGTTTCTTTAATTAGTGCTCAGCTGTGCTTGTTCTGCAAAATGCTTCCTTATCTTGTTAGGCCACATGACCGCTTTGTTATTGTCTCTATCCTTTTCTCAGAGGAAAAAAAGAATTATTTAATGTTGAAGAGAGAACTACATCTGAAAAGAAATAGATGCTGCATTGGGTATCACAGAATGCTAAATGCCTTAAGATTTAAAACATGATTCAACTCACAGGCAACATTTTAGTTACCAGTTCTAGTGTGTAGAAGTTTAGATCTGGCTCTGGAAAGGCATTTAGGCAACTGATTTCTACTAAAATGGAAATGGGGTGTATCCACGATTTATCTTTGCTTCAGATTTTCACATGTGAGTGCTCAGACTGTGTTGAATATTGAAGTCAGACCAGCCTATGTGCCTGAGAAAGGGGAGCAGCTAGTGGGAAGAGGAGCAAGAGAGAAAACAACAGAATCTTAAACCTCCACTCTGTTCAATGTGGATTACGAGTTTTGAAATCCCAGAAAAGCACCCTAAAGCACCTTCCTTTAGGGACATCTTTTAAAATGGCTTGGAACTCTTCTTTTTGTAAGGATAAATATTTATTTCAACAGATGTCTGACCTTGCCTCCTCCCACCTGAATCCTAGGAGAATAATCTAGTAACCAGAGGATATCTCACCTTTTCCCTCATTTACTCCTAGGTGCATTGGATATTGAATTATACAAAACAGAGTAGTTTCAGTAAGATAAATTTATACAGACTTACTCAAAAGCTTGATGATCCCTAATCATAGCTTTTTTTTGCTATGGTGGTGATACCAATGCAATTTACGCACCTTGATTTTTGTGGATGTTGATAATTTCCAGCATTTGAAAAAGCTGAGTTAGAACCCATCAGTGTTTTTAAATCAATTTAGCCTTATATGTTCAGAGCAATGTCTCATATACAACACAATTAGATAAAGTGGAGTTTGTGTGGTCCCAGAAATTGCAGTCCACAGAACACAATTTTTCAGGAAAGAGCTGGGGTGAACATGGAGCATCTGGCTTAGTGCATCCTTGGTCTCCCTCTTCTGGCTCAGCAAGAAGGAGCATCTTGCTGCACCTGAGATGTGCTGCAGCTGCCCATTGCTGCTGCTTCAGGGTGACAAAGGGGAGATCTCTGAGGCAGAAATGGCCAGAAATTATTTTTCAGGATGTGCCTCCAAATCTTGGTGTGGAGCAAGGAGCAGTGAGCAATTTTGCTCCAGCCGCCCTGTGCCTCCTCCCATTCTGTGCACACCAGTTGAAACATTCAGAAAGTCATCAAATATCTCTTTAACACACTAAAATAAATAGCATAAATGAGTTTGGGAAAAGCGAGTGGGCAGATATAGACAGATTGTCACTCTGTGTTGCACTCTGTTGTTGTAACAATTCTTTTGTTTCTGTTAATGCTCTGTTCTGTCTAGCTTTCATGTTCTGCGCTCTTGCCAGCACTAATCTGAAATACAGTTTTTAAGTTACCTATTATTGAAAATATCCATGAAGCCTGTTCTGGATTTTTTTAAATAGTGTTACAAGTTATTCTTGTCAGCAAAATCAGTTGGAGACTTGGGTTTCCCATGGGATTTTGACTTGAACATTGGGCCTTTCTGTCACAAACCTAACTTCAGTTTTTTTTTTTTTTTTTTTTAAATAGTGTTACAAGTTATTCTTGTCAGCAAAATCAGTTGGAGACTTGGGTTTCCCATGGGATTTTGACTTGAACATTGGGCCTTTCTGTCACAAACCTAACTTCAGTTTTTTTTTTTTTCTTCTTGTTCTTTCTTTCTTTCTTTCTTTTTTTTTTAACATAACTGTGAAGGATAACAGTTACTAATTTGAAAAATGTAAAATCTGATTTCTGTGGCTCATGTATTTCAGAGTGAGACATAAAGCTATGAGAAACAGCAGCACCCACTCGAGGTGACTTTGTTGCCGATCACCTGGCTTGCAGGTAAGTGTCATTTGAGGGGCATTGGGCCCTACAGCGTAAAATAATGGATACTAATAGAGATGTAAACTTTGAGAGAAAGACTGAGAGATAGGCCACGGTGGAAATGTTTGTAGCTGATTGTTTGGATGCAGCTGGTACAACAAGCCTATTTCTATATAAATGGGTGCTGGAAAACACATCTTTAAGACTTTTTATTTGAAATAGCATGTGGAAAACATATGCATGTATTTATAACAGCAATCTCAAAAAAGCTGGACTTGTATTTGCTGTGCTCTGTGTTGCTGCTTTTGATTTTTCATTCTTCTACATGTCTTCATGAATGTTTTATTCATGAAAGAAAAATGAGACTTCTGAAGTTTGGAAAAGAGCCCATTCCAAGCGTGTTTGTGATTTAAATGGGCTATCAGGCTTTCAACTCGGTATTAATACGTGTTTTGAGGAGGTGTCTGGTGCATATTGAAGAGACCTGTAAGACACTGTGGTCGATATGAGCTGCAGCTCAACCCAGTGTTTGCTGAACCCGAATGGACTATCTTGACCTCATTTTTGCATTGACTGGTGTCTTCAGAATCAAAATTTAGGATAAACGTAGTTTATCAGGCTATTATGAGCTTGAACCTGACAAAGTAAGACTAGTTCCCACATGCAGAGGCCCATGGCTACCTAAATACCAGTGATATTTGCTCATTCACCTACCTCTTACCAGGGCAGAGGGACTCACCTTAGCTCCAGCTGAGTTAAAAGACAGTAGAAAGACTAGAAACTAGAAAATCTGAAATTTGCCATTACTAGATCAGAAATAAATCGTAGTTTGTTAGGAAAGGGCGAAGTTGGCTTTGTTGTTTTAAAAAAAAAAAAATCTCTTTGAATGGGAATTTAGGAGTACAGCCACGTAAATTGTGCCCTTATTCAAGTAGGTTTCTGAGTAATTCTAACTGCAGGCAAAATCCCAGAGTTTGGGCGGCCAGCTATGAAGTGGCCTGGTTTGTGTGCTCTTTCTTATGAATCTCTTAGGTTTAATTAGAGCAACACTGAGTGCACAAACTAACCCTAGAGGGCTCTCATGACTCAAAAACAGACTGCTCGTGTAAGAGAAAGCATTGGTGTATCAGAGGAGGGTCTGTCAGTTCAAGCAATAATTTCCCTCTTTTGAAAAGGAAACACTTGCTTTTAGTACGTGTGGATATTTGTGCTTATATAGGAGTGTTGGCAGGACTTTTCATGCAACATTTCTCAGTTTCAAGATTAACTGGGAAGTCTTTGGGCTTTTGCTTTCTTTCGTCTCTGTTTTTTTTCTTATTCAAAGGATAGTTTTATGAAACAGCAAACATGAATTCTGAATATATTTGGAAAATCTGTTGACAGATTCATAATAAAACACTAAATGTCAGTTGATTAGCCTCATTAGCTGGAGGCCTTGGGGAACCTTCTAAAAATAACTGCGAATTGGAAAACACAAGAAGCAATAAGGCTTGCCTTTAGTCAGGCGATCTGGATACTAAAAAAGGCAAATACTAAGATGAGATCTGTGCTAAAACACCATGAAGGCTGGAGATATTCAGAAAAAGTACCTTAGGATGTATTAGATACATAATCCTACAAAGTTAAGCAAATAAGTTGAACGTTTTAGGACTTTCGACATGCCAAAGTTGTACAACTGCAGCTCTAATGACAGAGTGAAAATGATCTATTTTTCCATGTGGCCCATGTATTTAGTAAGAAGTTTTACAGCCAACATAACAGCTGTTGCACTTACTCCACGTACAGTAGATCCTCAACATGTGGAGCCATGTCAGATGATATAGTGTCCTGTGGTAAGCAGCCTGGTACACAGCCAGATTATTTGGCTGTATTTACAATTAGGTCCTTGAACTTAAAAGTGCTCTGATTAGGGAAATACTTCTGTACCATTAAGAGAACTTTGTTTTAAGGATTTTTCAAGTGAGAACTAAGAACATATTATGTTCTGCTTCTCCAGAAACAGAAAGAGAAATCCCTTGTCTGAACACTAAACTGGTTTCTTTTTTTTTTTCCCCTTAAGTTCTAATTATAATTGAGAACAAAAAATAAGACAGAAGTCCTGGCATCTCAGATGGAAACTCTGTTCTTTTTTTAAAGAAAAGAATGGCAAGAAAATGTTTTCAGTCAATTCGGAGAATCCTACATTATCATTCAGGGTTCATTTGTTTGTTTTTAGAAAAAGCAGGAAAGTCTTAAGGCCAGGAATACTACCTTAAACCAGTTGTAATGGTTGATCAGAAACCACAGTCATAATATACCTGGAGCATTGTGAATGACAGTGCTGGGTACTGGTATGATAAACCAAACTTGAAAATAAAAATAGAACAGTAATGCTGAACTCACCTAGTTGGGTTCTACTAAAGAAGATCCTAAAAATGTTCAAGTTGTTCAGATATATGACAGTTAGTCAGCATCAAGAGTTGCCTTGAGAGGAAAACTTTTCCCATGTGTGGTAGCTTTTGCCTGCTAAAAAAGTGT
>NW_010577072.1:124856-158535 GCF_000705375.1 Tinamus guttatus | reverse complement strand
TTCTTTTGAAAGAGAGAGGAAATTGGCTGGCTGGAGATGGAGACATGCTGATCAACACCACCTGAAGATCCAGCCCAGTGGCTGCATTTTCTGGGGCTAAATAATCAGGTTTCAAAGGACCAGTTGAAATTAATGATAAAATGTAGTTATCTTAGTCCTTTGCAATGCAAGACTATTCAGATTCCTTTCCTATTTTTTTTTCTCTCTCTTAACACAATAACAACACCAATGCTTGCCTTTGGGGACCTGTTTTAATTAACAGCATTCTCTATTTCCACATCAAAGAGCTGGGGAAAGAAAATGACTCAAAACCTGAGCTGTTGGACTCTAGGAGTTTCACCATTCTGCTGAAACTGCATGAAATGAAAATTGTTTGCTCCTTTTACTTTTGCCCAGAAAATATTACAGAAGAAATCAGCTGAACCCAGCTTCTTGTTTCTGAGAGGGATCATTAGCAGCTATTTAAAGAATGCATAAGAAAGTGGGTGGATACAAGCCATCTCTTCCTGGCTGTGTCTTGCTCTTTCCCAGAGAGGCATAATTTAGGAATATCCAGTTGGAGACTGCATCCAGGTCCACTTCTCTGAAGAGATCTACCAGCTCTGTCTGGAGCCTGGTGTGGATGGCTCAAGCTTGTCCCTTCTAGATCTCTTGGGTTTGATGTTCACCAGCAGCCTGGCAGCTGCTAATATGAGAGATGGGGAAAGAAAACAGGCTCTGGGATGACAGAGGACTAGAAATCCTCAGAATGGATGACACAGTAGGCTCCAGCATCTTAAAAAGAATGAGGAACACAATGAGAGAAGGCATAACAAGCACCTAAAATTGTTGGAAAATGTACAACTTTTTAGGGCTGCTAGGAGTAGAAGCAGGAAGCCAAAGGTCTCAGTTTAATGCTTCTCTCTAGGGCATGAGCAATACCTGGCTGCCATGATCTCTGGAAATTTCATCTGAATCATGGAAATTTCATTTCCATTTCCACAGATTCAAAACTTTCACTTGTGGAAATAAGATTTATGGTTCACTGGAACAAAATATTTTGTTGATTTTTCTTTGTCCATCCCCACCTTAGCTCTCTGCTGTTCCAGGAAGGTTGCTCCAAGGTATTGAGCATGTTGTGAAGGTCCCAGTGACACCTCCTCCTTTTCTGACAGGCTGCAACCAGCCATTTTCTTACATTTTCTTATTCAACAGTGAGACAATATATGCAAAGGGATCATAATATTTGGAAAACAGCTTGAGGGTATTGACCAAACTGGAAAACCAGAGTTACTTTTCAGTGTTATCCTTATAGCCCTGCTCAGCTACCTTAATAACTTGAAAGTCTTTTTATGAAAGTCTCAGTAGCAGCATAAAAAGTTCTTCATCAGACTTTTAGTACCATAGGCCCTCAAAGGCTGGAGTTTAATGTCAACAGAATATCAAGCAAATATCATTCATGTTACTGAAAGTCTTAATTTGTTCCTGGGCATAAGGCATTTTAGATGAATAGGAGCAGAAAAATAAGGAAAATTCCTTCTGGACCTAAAGTCTATGAATATCTACATTTTCCACAATATTTTTTTTACAACTTGTAAACATTATTACAGAGATGTCAAAGGAAACAGGTCACTGCAGCTTATAAGTAGCTTAAAGCAGGCAGCAAACACGGCACTGTTATCAATATGTAGAATGAAGTTAAGTCCATCAAAGTAACACTTTCTGGATATTTTTTAAGTGGTTATACTTCTAACTTGCACCCTACAGGCAAGAATGCTGTGAAACGGTGGGGAAGTAGAGTCTTTCTTCCTTTCTGATACTGTGCAAGCAATTGAAGTGCCATTGAATAAAAGCAGCAAAGTCAAAGCTGAGCAGGTTATTGGGGTCTGTTGTGTACTGGTCCAAGAATTCTCCCATAGTCAGAGTTCGTGATATCAGAGAACCTGTCCAGAAATTAAAAAACCACATCTTGCATGGCTCAAATATTTAGATTTGTGCCATTTTCAGCCTGAAAGGCCAGAATGTCAGCTCTGATCAGAGAATCAATGAGTCAAACCCCACTACAAATCAATCCCTTATGCACAGGGGTTTAGCATCTCCAGAGAAACCTTTGTGCCCTCTAGGCCACAGTGGGCGACAAATTCCAGTGCCTGATGTTTGAATAGGAAAGAAAGAGAGATATCAAAATGCTGCATCTCAGAGAAGCATTCTTTCCTCAACAGAAAGAAAGAAATTGGAGCCTTTAAAGTAGAATTTAAATTCTGCTTCATAGCAGATAAACGTAACATCTTATTGGTTAGGATATGGCTGCAATCAGATACAATCATCTTCAGCAAGAAGGATAAGGTGCAATAGCCTCTCTTCTTTTAACCCTGTGTTTTTCCAGCCACTTTGTGATGATTTATTCGTACTGTGAGGACTGGGCAACCTGCACCCTGTATTATTTTGTGTTATATCTGAGCAAAACACCTGACCTGAAACATTCACCTAAACAATTAACTGGTTAAAACTTATCTGCATACTTGTATACAGATAGATAGATGTGTTTGGGTTGTACACAAACACATAATTCCAGGAATTCCCAAGCTAGCCATAGGTGGAGTTCAGTTTGCAGGGTTGCTTTGGAGAGAAATGTTCTTGGAGGCTGGCACAAAATCACAAACCTGCCAAAGCAGGTGATGTTCCTCTCTCTTTTTATTCCAAAGAACAAGATCATTTTTCATGCTAATTGGCTGATACAAATAGTGATTACAAATGTCCAACCAGTCAATCATATGATCTATTGCTTGTGTATAGTCCCCCAAAACCTGAACATGACATCCTACAGTTAATCTGCACATCAGGAGGGTGTCTGCAAGAATGAATTTGATTGAGAATATGTCTAAATGGAACAAAAGATTCTTATCCCAAGGTGAAAATCTTATTTTCTGTCTTAGTTGCCTTTTGAATGTCTGAGAGAATGACAACCTAGATTCTTTTCCTATCAACAAAGTTTTCATCATTGCCATCATATCAGCTAGGAGAAACAGTGACATCCAAAACCTTGTGTCCCAGCTTTACCCTGAAAGTGTTTACAGAGTTCTAGGCAAACTAACTGACGCTCTTTCTCTCTTCTGCATGAAACTGCATGATTTTATCCTAAAGATAAGAAAAATCTATCCCTTGGATATTTTCAGAGTCCTACTTTGTTTGCAAGACACAAGTGAACCCTTTCTATTCCACTTGCCTCACCAATGGGTGCATAGCGTAAACCAAAAAGTCCAGAACTTCTTTCCAAAATCTTTATAAAGTTGATCTTGCAGTACATCCCCACCTTTCATTCTCACTGAATGGCTATCTGTCCTGCAATAAAATGCAAACAACATCACAGGCCTGTGTCAAGAACAAACCTTCAGAGCCTGTCATCCTCAGTAGTGCTCTAATATTTACTGAACCTGGTTCTCTGAGAAGCCAGATCAGATTAGAAGTGCATGTACTGCAGGCTCAGTTTAGTCTGATCAGGTAAATTGCTTCATATATATATATATATATATATTTATTTATCTAGTGGACTATCTCTTCAGGCATTTTAAGCTAATAATAACATTATCAGCTGGGAATATATGCAATTCCTTGAAGGTATTAGTAGCAAGGACTAGTCACTGGCATCCCACAGTAAAACAGAGCTTTAAAAAAAAATAGAGAGAGAGAGAGATGATTAATTTTATTGCAATAGTTACTCTCCTTCCAGATAATCTCTCATTTCACTCCCTATCCTTTCTTTTCAGCCCTTTGCTATATGGGCTTCAGTTTATAAGAGAATGGAAGAGAAGTCATAACTGATCCTTGCTTTATGACCCCAGGACCATGTGTTTCTGGGAACTTTTTGATCCATGTGTATCCCCAGTAGGCAAATAAATCTACTCCTATGACTGTGGACACATGCTTATCAGTCCTGAGATGCATACCAATCCAATATCTCAGACAGACATATTTTTCTGTAGGAAAAGTATTTTTCCACTCCTTCCCTCATCAGAAGTCAGAACTTTCTCAGTTCCTTAACATTTGATTTTGAGCTTTATGCAATTGGAAAGAACAACTCAGGTCTTCTACACTGAATTGAAAATCAATTGTAATACATGATTACTTGGTTTGGATGTTGATAATTTTTGCAGCTTTCTCATTTGTAATCTGTAGACAATCAAATCAGTCATCAGCTAATCCTTTGTACAAGTTTAATGCTTTGCATGAGTGAAACAGGATGTGAGTCAATTCGGAGTGTGATTCCTTCAGTGATGTTTATTATAATTATCATGCCTGTAGCAGCTTTGCCAATTCTGACAGAAATATTTGATGTTCCATTTTAAAGCCTCACCAACTTTAGGCTATTGATTAAATAAAAGTCTTGAGGGAATGAAGGAAAAAAATCAGAAATAAAAGTTTTTCAGGTCCAGTGCTTGTAGAGGAAAAACTTGAGCACTTCCTCCGAACTCTGTTCGTTCTTAAAGATTGGAGGAAGAAAAAAAAAAAAAAAGGCAATTTAAGATTAACAGGTGTTGCCTTCTAGCTTGTAAATAGATGCCAAAATACTAGAACTTCTAGAGAGGGTCCAGTGTGGAGTAACAAAGATGATTAAGGGACTAGATCTTATGAGCAAAGTGAGTGGAGCCTGTTTAGCCTGGAGAAGATTGAGAAGAGATCTGAACAATATGTGCAAATAACTGAGGGGA
Source organism: Tinamus guttatus (assembly GCF_000705375.1). Next base: position 153,847 of record NW_010577072.1, on the reverse strand, counting down.
GAGTGTAAAGAGAATGGGGCCAAACTCTTCTTGGTGGTGGCCAGTGACAGGACAAGGGGTAACGGGTACAAATTAAAACACGGGAAGTTCACTCTCCATGTGAGGAAGAACTTCTTTCCTGTGAGGGTGACAGAGCCCTGGAACAGGCTGCCCAGAGAGGTTGTGGAGTCTCCTTCTCTGGAGATCTTCAAAACCCACCTAGATGCCACCCTGTGCCCCGTGCTCTGGGTGTCCCTGCTGGAGCAGACGGGTTGGACTACACGATCTCTAGAGGTCCCTTCCAACCTTAACCATTCTGTGATTCTGTGATTCTGTAACTCAAGAAATACTTTTATTTTATATCATTTTTTAAAGATAGTTTTATTGCTCAGCACCTACATCATATTGTTTAAATATTTGAGGCTGGTGATAACAATAAATTAATTAAGAACATATGCATTTTTTGTTCAAAAAGTCTAGAAGACTTTTCTTGAGAGAGACTCTTCCAGTTATTACGATAGTTATTAGTCCAACTCCTGTTGTCATGTCTTTTTCCAATGTCACCTAATATATATTTCAGCACTGCATTGCCACTTCCCTGTATATTACTCATTTTTCACTTCTGGATATAGAATTCTATATGCTTCATCATTAATTTTTCATGGTGGTGAATCATTTTGCTGTGTTTTTCACAGTATTAAAAAAAAGCCGTGTTTTAAAAAAACATTAGCTAGAACATTCAATCCAGAAATATGTGCTACCCAGGCTATGTCTGAACACTCTTATTTGATTATTATAATTTTCAGTGAAAGCAAGCATCCTTTTTTAGAGCAAGTTCGCTTTTTCAAAGTAACTGTTTATGCATGCTGAAGAGTGCAATCTGAAAAAGAAAATAAAAAGAAAAAAGAAGAAAAAAAGAAAACAATAGATTTTCTCATTAATCACAAGGTTATGAGTTCAGATAAAATGAAACATGCTTGCAGAGTTCATCAAGAGGTTCAATTTTACGTCCTCTTGCCACTACATGGAATACAAATTTAACATTAACCTCCCCTCTCTCTCACCCCAGCATCTTGCAAGGATACCTACATAAGAAATAAGAGTTATATTAACTTTCCTCACTCTCACACCTGCCTAGTCCATACTGTAGTCTCATTCATCCTTCCTTTCAATGCAAAGTCTCACTCTCACCTTATAATTATAATGTGATAGTCATATAACATTTCTTTCCTTGTAGGAAAACATAATCCTCTCAGACTATAACAATAGTTTGTGTGATTTTTGTCTATCTGTTGGAAGATAAAACAAGGTAAATTCTCATCAGAAACTTTAAGGATGACAATTCAGAAGAGTAGTGAATTCCTTGTTTCAAGACTGGAGGCACTTCTGCAAGGCAGGCCTCAGGCAGAAATGGTGCAAGGGTGACTAGATGAGTTTGCTTGGATAATGCTAGGAGGTCAGGCAGGATGATTAAATTGTTCCCTTCCGGTTCGCTTCTGCCTTTCATCTATGAATTTTGCAAGACTTACTCAAAGCAGTAATCACCATCGAAGTAATCTTGTGTGCATTGCTGTGATATTTTTTGCTGCAGCAGATGGCTTTGTTTCCCTGCTCATCTGTAGTGTTCACATGCAACTGTGTTAGCTTTAATAGTTTCTGAGTCCTCTAAGGTCATTAGAATTACATAAATGACCTATTAAATATATATATTCATTTCTATATATATTTTTAATCTTTCATCCTCTTGTGGAAGGCTGTAGAATCTTTATCTGGATGGCTCCCAAGTCATGGAGAAATACAAGGTCAAGGTTAGGAACGGATTTAAGATACACTCCTGGATGACTTGCTGAGCACTTATCTGAGATTTCCAGGGATGACATGAAAGAAAACAGTCTAGACCTTCATCTCTATCACAACAGCTCTCCTGCTTTATCAAGGGCATTGTTTGACCTTTCCTTTTGGCAGTGCTCTAAAGTGGTCCTCAGAAATCTTCATCTGAAAAGATATAGCATATTATTTCATGTGCATAGCAGTGGAATACACTTGTCTTTGGGCTGGTACAATTAATTAAGCTGACGGAAATTTGTTTTAGATGTTTGGTTCACTGGATGCCACAGCACAAGTGAAGGATAAAATCAGATCTTCAAGCATTTGTGAGGGGGAGGGAAAATCCTTCTTTTTCTCTCTATTAAAAGAAACATCCACTTTGGTGGAATTAAGAACTACCTGGCTTCAAGTGCTCCTTTTCCACACTCCTTCATGCTTGTATGCCAAGCAAAGATGTTTCCAGACCAACAAACTGAGGTAAATATCCCAGCTACAATTTTCTTTTTCTCATGTGACTTATTTTCTTCAGAGCTCACTGACAAAGAAACCTAAGGACAGGAACTATGTGCTTGGCTGTAAGGGCATATGAAATCTGATTTTCTACTAAAATTGAAACCTAACTGGGAAACCTTCAAGGAAAACTTACAAGCTTACCAGGAACACAGCAAATGAGCAGAAAGAATACATTCTTTTTCTGGAGTACAGAAGGAATACGTGTCTGGGAGTTAGAATATGAACGGGGTGATCTCTCAAGGTGTCTTTTTGCCTTTTTTCAAAGCTTTTATGATTTTACTGAAGCAATGTTATAGCCTTTGAGGAAGCAGACTGAAGCTGACCTGAAAATTTGGATGGGATGCATGAGACGAGTGAAGTATTGGTGGCCATGAAAAAAGACTAGCACAATTTTCATAAAACCAAGATTTGCATTTGTCATCTATATGCAATGTATTTGCCATACAAAAATACGAAATCACTGAATGGTTGAGGTTGGAAGGGACCTCTAGAGATCATCTCGTCCAACCCCCCTGCTCCAGCAGGGACACCCAGAGCACATGGCACAGGGTGGCATCCAGGCGGGTTTGGAAGATTTCCAGAGAAGGAGACTCCACAGCCTCTCTGGGCAGCCTGTTCCAGGGCTCTGGCACCCTCCCTGTGAAGACGTTCTTCCTCACATGGAGATGGAACTTCCTGTGTTGCAGCCTGCACCTGTCACATTTTTCACTTAACTGTGATTCCCTTGAAGATATATTGGGAACCTGGATTATCACCCTCATGCCATGTTATATACTACTGATCTGTATTTTTATACACATCCTCATTATACCTCACTGTGTCACTTCCAGAACCCTTCTAAGAAAGGCACTTCTCCAAAGGATAAACTTTAACACACCCCAGAAAGGGTAGAACTGAAAGACACAAATTTAAACACTTTCCTAACTGGAGTCTACTAGGATCTTTGCGTTTGAAAAGTGCTGTTAACATTTCTCAGTCTAAAGCTGTAAACAACTCCCTATTTCCACCCCCATAACCTCCTCCAGCTGTACTACAAAAATGATTTTGTTAGGTACTTGCTACCTTCCTCACCCTAGCTGAATCCCAAAAGGGTTTTGATTAGGTACTTGGCAGGACATTCCAGAAATAACCTCAAAAAAGATGGGGTCTCCCAAAGTTTAAGCAATGTTAAACATTTGTTAGGACAGGATTTGTGGGCAGGCTGGTTTGGTTTTGCCTCCGTATGGAGATACAGCCTTATGCTGAACCTTCCCAAATGCTACAGGCAGGAGGTAATTTATCCACATCCCAGCAGACTTAGACTGGCCTAAGTTTATGGGATGGATAGCATGGCCCAGATTCATTTTGTCTAACTATAGGCAAATAACTGAGACAAAATTATAAGCGAATAAGTCCTAGGTTCCCTCTATAATTGGTGCAGAGGGGTAAGTACCAGAGGATGTTTATATCTTAAGTGGGCCAAATTGCCCTATATCTGTTCACCAGTGATAGAGGAACACCATGACAACTAAGCTCTAATTTCAGTGCATCTGGTAAGTGCCTAATATAAAATAATGTAAATTTTGGCCTTTTATCTCTGATTTTGAGTTTATTTGAGGTTTTATTCCAAAATTATTTATGATGATTTCCAAGTCCTTTTTCCTTGTATGGGAGACCCTGTGGCACTTCCTTCCTCTGAAGAAGTATAGAGAGCATTTTGATCACTCCTGAGATTAGCAGCTCCTTCTAATCAAGGTATGTAAGGAACTGAGAGCAAAAGAAAGGTACCGTTCCAAGAATTTCTCTTACGTTCTTGGAAAAGGCATTGCCATCAGTCTCCTCAGATTGTTGCTGCTCTCACTAACCTGTGCACCAGGTTTTTTTGAAAAAGAATCCTAAATTGAAAGTAAATCTTGTAAGAATTGTATCATTACAATTTTCATCATACTTCAGACTTAAATTCTGCTTCTGCAAAAGGTGTTCTTTAAATTACAGTATTTAGCTATTCAAATTAAGGTACATTATCATTCTATCTTCAAATGGTGTGAAAATGTTGGTGACATTATGTGATGAAATATGCATTTTTGAGCTTTACTTATGATGCAACGTTTGTGTATCTTATTATGGAATTAACTGTTTGTTTCTCTGCTCTTAGGATTTGGGGATTTCAATAGCACTGAATAAGCTGATGTCCCCAGGCAAACTTTGGGGGGGGTTCAGTCTTTTATATGTATGTAGTATAGAACATGTTATTCGTATGGACTCTCAACTTGCCATTCACACTTGCAGTTGTCCTCAGAGTTGCCCAACCCAATCTGCGAGATCCTACAGTGCTTCAACAAGCACTTTTGTTAGCCTTGGATAATTCATGCAGTGCAATTTAAAAACAGAAGCCGAGGAAGACTTTGCTTTTCTACAGCACTTTCTACCTAAACAGCTCACAGTATTTTCTTCAAATAGCAATGTCTAATTTTGGATGTTGTATTTAGTGGACCAGACACTCTGCCAGTCTGATTTTACATCAGCAAATTCTATTCAAACTCAGACTTAAGAAGCATCATGTTGGACATCCAGCTGAAAGGAGGCATCTTTTTATCTAGCAGACAAAGGCGTATTAAGATTTAATGTCTGGAAACTAAATCCAGGCAAATTGAAACCTAAAAATAAGTCAGGATATTTTTTTATAGTCATTTTGATTAACCATGGGAACTTATAGTAGGGCTGTGCAAAATTTCACTGTCACTGGAAGTCTTTATCTTAAGCTTCTGCTCTTCATCTCAAGCTTTTGTTTACTAGTCAATTGCATGATATGGATTCACCGAAAGAATAAAATAATCTTTTATCTATGCTATGTAAAATATCAGATGGGATCCTCTAACCTTGTAATCTAATCAAAACGGAAGGAAAAAAAAATGAATTGGTCTAATAAGCCAGTGCTCAAAATTTGTCTCCTCCGCATTAGGCTGGGAGGATAGCAAAATGCAAAGCATGTAAAACATCTATTCAAGCTGGCACAAAGTTGCAAATGGAACACAAATCTCCATGTTTCTACTGACTGTGCTTTTCCCACAAAACCCTGTTTATTCACTACTTGCAGTTTGCAAGGACAAGACTAGGCTCCAAAAACTAAGAGCAGTTCTCAGCCAACTGCTGTCCTTGATGCAATGTTCAGTGGCTCTGTAAAGTGCTGCTCACCTTTGCTTATTGTGTTTTCATGAGATAAATCACAGGGAGTGATTATAGTCTCTTTTGTGCTATTTTTAATCCATCCACCTTTTCTCAACTTAAAAACCTTCTTCCTGTATAATTTGCCTGACCATAGACAAATTAGTAGCTGCAGAATGTGATCAGTTTTCTCTAATTTAAAAAGAATTTGTTGAGGATTCCATTATTTGCTTCTATTTAATCCAAGTAGGTCTTCCTCGATTTTCCTCCAAAGGACAATATTCCATTGTCACTGTCCCTTAGTGTGTCTGGGTGGGTCCATACTATAGGGTCTTTTAAAAAATACAATTACTCCTATTATAATTACTTTACAAATGTTGCAGTGTATCCTTGAATCAAATGCAATTGGTTAGAGTTCTGAAATAAAGTAAATGCAGGATGAGCGAGGGAGGAAAACCAAGGAATACAGAATCAATCTCTTCTGGGAGAAGTGATTCATTATTGAACCTTATTGAGCCCCTACTGAAGCCTCTTTAACCCAGTTAAAGAGCCCTTCATTTTTGTTCTTGCTCATGCCAAATAGTTACTAACAAGGCCACAGTTCAAAGAGAGTTTTGAAATTAGTAAAGGTACAAGGACATTTCTAATAATTCCTTTGAAATGTCATTTACTGTCAATAGCACTTGGAAAGGCCTGAGAAAGTAAAGGTCCGTCAGTAGAAACCCACTCTAAAATACACTGTTTGGAAATGGTGAGCTTGTGGTGTTTTTTTTTTTTTTTTTTTTGCCCTTCTTGAAGAAAAATTTTGCGTTTTTACCCTGTGTTTATAGTGAGCCCAACTGACAGACTGTAAGCACATTGCTTTTGGTACAGCAGGTCTAAAGAAAATTATATTGCAGGCGTATCTTCTACAGTTTCCACCAACCTAGACAAACTGAGTATCCATGAGTCTGGAGTACCCCTTCTGTTCAGGTCGCATGAGAAAGCGGCTTTACCTTAAAGGGCTTTCCTTCCACTTGAGATACTTCAGTAAAGACAGTACTTGTCACAGGGACACTGTATTACTCCTGCATCAGAAATGAGGAAGCTTTCACACAGGCAATGTTCAAGGATTTCCACCTTTGATGTGTCTCAGAGTGCTTCCTTTCTTCTAATAATTCCTTTGGATAATACAGGAAGAAAGTTAGAATGAAAGTTTAAAGAGAGCAGAAGCAACTGCTTACTCGTTGCCCTACTATAAGGGTGTTGCTATACTATAAGGCTTGCTTCATCAGTGTTATCATTTTATGGGCTGAAAAGACTATTTTTATGAAATGAGAGCATTTTTCTTCCTGGCATTTTGTAGAAATAGGATTAACGCATATAAAATACACATGGGAGTAGATGGGATATTCTAGCTTGCCTCCTGTTTTTTGGCTGAATTCTGCCTGTCCTGTTGAAACTGTAACAGTGAAAGCCAATATGATGACAGAATTAGAAACAGTGGAGAACAGAGAGTATTTTCACTTAGTGATCATTTGCTTGGCAAACATGTGAAGATGTGGTCCCAGAAAATAATATCTGATTCCCTCACTGCGACACTTTCCCAGCACACTGTGGAGTTAGTCAAAGGAGACACATGGACACTGTGCATATGCAGCATCCCTGGTGCTATCTCAAGGCCAGATTTCCTCTGTGTCCATCCCCTTGTCCAGATCTTGAGGTGTTTCTGGTAGGCTCAGGTTGCACAGCACAGTTTTACCTGGAGGACTGGGTTGACCCAGTCCATCCATACGCACCAGCATGTGTTCTGGGGAGTCTGGTCACCTCTGCAAACACAAGTGCAGAGGTGACCTGGCCTAGGTTTCCTTGGACCATCTGCCCAAAACAGCATCCTCAGGGCATCCCATCACTCTCTAGACCTATCACGCAGGACATGTCCCTTCAGATCTTCAGAGCTGTGAAGACAGCATGTCGCATTTCTGAAGACACTCAGATCTGACTTAGAATAGAGATTAAAAGCCAGGATTCTGTTCTCACAGCAGGGGGGAAGAGAAAGCACTTTCCTGAACATTACACTTAGCAAGTGCCTTAATGCTTGCTGGTTCCTGGGGAATGGATAGTCACTGAGCAAAATCAGAATTTAAAATTAGAACCAGCCAAACGCTACCTGTAGAATATTCTTGGGTATGGAAATGTGAAAATGAGTTGATTATGGTGTCGTCCTGAAAGAAAGTGCATAAATACTTAAATTTTAATGCAATTGAAATGGAACATTTTCACTAAACATTTTGCTGTTTTGTTTTACAGAGACTCATTTCAAAATGCTGTTATACACTTAGTTATTTTATGCTCTATTATAGCTGGAATAAAAAAAAGTTTTATGCAAGTAGAAGGATATATATGTATATGAATTTTGTTTGTATTTATATATATATTTATATATACATATATAATTTTGGCTTGTGGTAGCCTATTAAAAAGCATTGTCTTTTTTGTATTTATATATATATTTATATATACATATATAATTTTGGCTTGTGGTAGCCTATGAAAAACCATTGTCTTTTGTTCCCATTGAGAACAGCAATGAACCAAAGCACATTTAAAGCATAGAATGAAACTTCATGGACCCTGATACCTCTCACTTAGATATGATACATTCTTCTGCATAGCAGCATGGTCCAATTCAAAGATAAAAGCACTGTCTTCCTGACAAAGAAAGGAATTCACATGCAGTAAATGCCTCCTGCCATTCTCCAACAGAACGATCAGCTCAGAGAGTCCTTACTCTGCCCTAATGAATGTGATCAGCTGGTGGTGAACATGCAGCAAGCAGCTTTCTCACACTCCCCCTGTGAACAGAAAAAAAGCAGGTCTGTAAGAAGGGGGTGATTTGGACTATCTGTTAAGAAGTATTTTTGAAAGGTTTATTAACTTGTCTCCAGCAGGAAAGCCACCAAGGGATATTAGAGAGGGATGTCTGCAGTCTCTGGAAGAGTACTTCCATAGCCCAGTTTAGGACTCCTAATCCCCAGTTTTACATTAATAGTGTAGGCTCAAAGTTCTCTCCCTGCTGTTCTTTTTCATGACACCTGTGTATGTGGAAAGGCAATAATTACTCCAAATGTCTGAATCTGCAGCCGTGAAAGAGTCTGCAGGCCAAAATGTGAGCAGGACACAGCCAAGGAGGAGATGTGTATGGTCAGTGATGGCAAAGAGTTCACATCTACTCTGCAAAAGCAAACATGCCAAATGAAGAGTACCAAGTGTTTCTGTGGATTTTCTCCATCTTTTTTTTTTCTCCAGCCTTTTTCTGTGACCTATCTCCTACCTTCCCTGCTGCACCAGTACCTCAGCAAGGCAGAACTGGGGAAAGGACAGGCAGAAATAGGTGGTTACCGTAAGTGGTTGCTTGCATGGAAAAAGATGCCCCTCCAAGAACGGTGAGAAGGTAAGATATGGCAAACAGCCCTACTTGAAGTTTCTTTATAGGAAATGCTATCAAGGGCTACACTTTACTGCATATGATGCTCTAGAATCTAAATTTTATACTCTAACGTGCTTGTAAAATTATAATATACCCCAAAGTTATAGCAAAGCCTATTATAACATAGTGTAACTGTAGCCATAAAATAGTGTCTCTCAGGACTTCAAAATTTACTACTTCCCTAGGATCAGCAGCATTTCAGGCACTATGTATAATTAAAGCTGGGTGACCTAAGCTAAATTTTTCTTTCAAAAAAAAATGATCGTGACTCCTCTTTGCTAGGCCTTGTTGTTGCTGGTTCCACAAGTCTTCTCCAGGGGAGTTTGGTCAGTCTTCCAAGAGACATTGCTTGGGCTCCAGCATCCTCCTTGTTCAGATCTTCAGCTTCTTTGGGGCATGCTGTAACCCCGAAGCCGTGAACACTGAGATCCTCTTCCCCAAACCAGTGCTGCCAGGCTGTGCAGCCAAGTAGCAAAAATTATATCCTGGGTGGCCAGAGATATTCCAAACAGTCAGTTTGGAATTTACCTTTCCTGAAGGGTTTGAGTCTACCTTAGGCACTCTGAATTTCCTAATCCAACACTAGGTGTAACGTCACTGTCACAGTGTGAAATCAAGCAGCATGCCTGGATGAGGTTGCAGTCACTTTGCCATTATTTTGAAGAGCTCTTGCTTCTGTAATCCCATTTTGCTAACAGTTTACAACTATTAGAACTATGTTAAAATATTTACTTTGGCATTCCCAGGGGTATCTTGATGGATCTAAAACTCTCTGACTCATCTCCTACCACACGTACAATGTTTCTCCCTTCTCTTTGCACATGCAGGGCATTTATAAAGTGAATACAAACACACAACGATGGTGTAGAATAATGTCTAACACTTCCTCCTTGTTTACCACTTCCGCAATGTTCAGGGGATACAATACACATTTTTAAGCCCGCAGTTTGCCTAGATCCCGTCTGCTATTCCTTATCCATATCAACACGCTGCAGTCATATCCAATGTCTGTATGGGATTACTTTCTCATCACATTTCTATATCTATTCAGGCCTAAAGGCAATGCCAATCATTGCTGCCTTCACTGTCAGGAAAAAGTGGATAGAGAGCTGAATAGTACATTAGATACAGGTCATCTTTCCTGTGGGCTCTTCTCTTGAATTCCTATGTTTTAGGGGGCTCCACTGCTTTTTTTCTGATATTTCTAAGCCCATACATTTGAGAAAAGGGTTTGCAGAAAATTGCACGTTTATCCTCCCTCCTGTTTTGACCTCCTCCTACTCACCTTGAGAATAGAACTTTATAGTCATCACCATCATGTGAGTGTAAAAAAAAAAAAGAAAAAGAAAAGAAAAAAAAAAAGATTTGCCTGTTAGTTGGAGTTAGCTTGGTGTAGGAGGCTACTTCTCTCCGAGTCAGCCTGCTGCATCTCTACTTCTTTTCCCTAATAGTAGCTCCAAAAAAAGTGATAATCTGGATCACAAATACTATGCACTATTGGACCCAAAATTTTGGATATTCCATCTTCACAGGAGTTAGGCGATGTTATATCACAGCTGAGAGAAGCGAGAACTAGGAACAATTCTACATTTGGGCACACCATTACTCACTTATCCAGCTTAACTTTATGGCATAAGCAGCACTATTTGTCCCAATGTAAGCTTTCAGATTTGCTGCAAATTACACTGACCTGTAAATCAATGAGTCCGACTAACTCACCAGCACAAGATGGAGATGTTGCATTGAGAAGCTGAGGTAAGCTGTCCAGTAATTTAGGAGAAGTAGAGCAGAGACAATCAGAAGCCACCTTATCACCAGCATTGTTCCATTAATGTGAATTCTTTGTGTCAAATTACCTGTGCCTCCCTTTCTTTTCTCCCAGGAGAATCTTAATTAGATGATAGCTAGAGCATCTGCTTTCCACCGTGGAATAACAGTCTGTAAGCCAAGGGAGCATAGCCCAAACATCTGTCTATAGGGAAGATGCTTAGTTGTAAGACAAACAAAAAATAATAATCGATTTTGAGCTGTGAGTGATTGGACTTTAGATGCCTTTTACATGAATTATGAGACCAGAGTTATCAGCTTTCCCTCAGCTGATGCAGGCTCAGTTTGCTGTTGCTGCGCCTTGGACATAACAATGTAGACGCATCCAAAATGTTAGCTGTGATCTCAAAACAGATTTATGATTTGAAAGGCAGAACTATGTCTCGTCGCTTTCTCCATTTTTGCTCTGCTCACAAGCATGTTGCTGATACCCCCAGTATCCTTCTGGGTAGATATTTCTGTTGGAGCTCATTGGGTTTAATCATCCTTAAATGTAACGCAGCTAGAGCCTGGGAGCAATGTGCGTGGAGACACAGTGGAGAATACTAGGAAATTATTTTAACCTGAGATAGAAACCCATAGGCAACAAGGGCTGGGCAGAAGGGTGACCATGAAGCAATAAAATACTAAGTCCGTGCAATCTAGGAACTGCCTACTAGGTGAAAAGTCTGGAGACTTTTTCATTTAAAACAGATTTGCAAGAGTCCTCCTGTGGCATTTCCTGGATTTAAAAGTATTACTTTTTTTTTCCATTAGGACTCCTTTGTGTGGGCTGATACTAGCCACATACATGTGTATTGTGGTCCCCAGAGAGGTGAAAAGGATAACAATAATTTCAATTTTATCATCAGAATAAAAATAAATAAAAAGGTAGCAACAACTGGGAATATTATCTTGTACTTTTAGAGGTTGCTTGATTGCAACATTACTGGAATTAAAAGCCACTTCCTAAATTAACATTTGGTCTTGCAGATAATTTAATTTGGATAGATTTAAGTGAGAGGCAGTGGAATCACCTTACTTCTAACTGCAACTCACTGCCTAAATGTGGCAGATGATTTCTTTGTAAGTGCACTGTTAGTAAAGAACAATTCATGCTGTAGTGCCTGTGATCCCAGGTCTTCAGTGCTTCAGAACAGGGTCCTGGAGTTGTGGGGAGATCGAACTCTGTGTGTATTTTGTTTGCTTTCCTCACCTGAAGAGCTCATGAAGCTTCTTTACTTATAATACAGGAAAAAATTGCAGGCTGGTAAGAATTTCTGCGAGTGCTCATTAGATGGCAGCCTCCCTTTATATTCAGAAGGAAAGTAACATGCAGATTAGATTTCAATTCACTGCAATCTCTCCAGTGAGCACAAAAATAAGACTCTACCCACTTGTTGTTATTGATAAGTTTTTATATTAGTTGCTATGTTGACCCCCTGCCCACACCGAATTCACTTCACCCACCCAGACCTTTCTTGCAATAGCAATCCAATACCAGTCTGACTTCCAGCTCAATGATGAGTCAGAATGATGCTGTAAAAAGCCAAAAGCTAGCACATTCCTCCCCATGAAGACTGCTCCAAACTGCTGTTGGTCAAAGTAATTCCTAGACAGGGACTTTAATACAGAGAGAGTGCTCCCTGGAATATTTGCAATGAGAGAAACTCAATCATAATGACATTACACAAGCGGCAAAAGGGACTCCTACTGAAAAGGACATTAGTAATGGGAAAGAGCTTTGAATTATAGCTCAACATACAGCGGCAACAGAAAAGGCCAGTGTCACGTACATGAAGCATCAAAAATGTCTTACTGACCTTGGTCTAATGTTTTTTCATTAAACATCAAACTCTGCCTTGTTTGACATCAACAATTTATGGGGACACATTCTTTGCATTAAATAGTTGCCTTCAGGATACTGACCCTAATGATTTTTTCAACCACTTTTATTTTTTTTTTTAAACAGTAGGAAACATTCCCTTTTCATTACCTGAAGACTTAAGCTCTACAGAAGCTTCTAATTAATTTTAAAATTAATGTTGTCTTTAATTGACTGCTTAGCTGGCTCATGATTTTATTGTTCTGTTCAATGACTTTAATAAAGCTGTTTTTCTAGAAAAAGAAATGGCATTTGTTCTCCTAGATCTGAATGAAGAAAACTTTGTTGGTAGAACAAAAGATGAAACAAAACAAGCACCATAATCTATTAACTGCTTACACTGTTTTCAAGGCATATAGAGATTGTATAAATTGCCCAAGAAACCCATAAAAATGAGAGCAAATCAACAACTAAGAATATATATCTAGTTTCATGGCACTCACGAATGAAGTAGAATTAATGGCATCCGAGGTTTGTAGTCCATGCTTATTAGAAAGCCAAATGGTATGCTTTGTGAATTTATTGGCACACCTGATACCAGTGTTAGAACCAATAAAGCCGCTGACATTTAATAGTTGAAAATGTAATAAAAAATGATGTGTCAGTTCCTACATTTCAGCAATCCTCAAATTGGTGTTCCTGCCACAGTAAATTACTCTGAAACATTTAATTCCTCTGAACACCTGCTCTGTATTTTATTTGCAGGCATTTTTCTACATGAAAGCAGCCTTCTCATTCATCCATGTTCCTCTTTGTACTGGTGTGAACTTGGAAAGATAAAAGCAAAAGGGAAGCTGGCTGACCCACTCATTCCCTTCTTGCTCTTAAATGTTTTTATTATGTTTGGGCTTAAGGACTTAGAGGTCCCTGTTGTGTTTGGCATTGCACTAAGAGGAGCAGGGTCCTTGTTCTGAGGACCTTATAATTTACGGAGGATTGGTACAGGCAGGAGGGGAGGAGAGTTATAACACACAAGTGTGATGACAGATAGCATTCTGTCATTCCTCCTTGCTATTTTTGGGGTGAGATTTTTATTACAGGGACAGGTAGGTAGTGAGAAGCAGGAAGAGGTTAAAGGATGGGGCAGGGAAAAAGGAACGGAGGGAAGGTGTAGGAAAGCAAAGGGGAAGGATGGAGGGATCAAAGAAAGAATTGTGGCAAAGGGCAGGAAAAGATAATTCCCTCCATCCAGAGGTTTCCAGCCAGATGTATTTCAACCATTTAGACTTCCCAACAAGACACCTTATTTCCTCATGTTTGCTGTAATTAATGGAAACAGATGCCAAAAATCTCTTAGTTCCTTAGAAATTGCCCCTCTCTTTCTTAACGTTCAACCTATTCTCACCTCTCTAGCACAGACGACTCCAACATCTAACCAGATATCTGACCAGGTCTGAGTGCTCCCAAGGTGTGTGTGGCTTGATTGGAGATCTCCCCAACACCTGCATGCATCCGTCAAGTTATTGGCAGGGGGGCCGGCCTTATACAATTGCTTTAATGACTTTATTTTTCCACTGAGTCTTTTCTTTACCTGCTGCTTTTCTTTGCTGCTTCTGCCAGATGGAGAATTTAGATGCTTTTTCCTCTGGCCCCTTCTCATTCACCCAGTAGCATATAGGGAGGGTACTGGAGACAGGGCAGCACGCAGGTTCTTGATTAGTCTGTTCCTCCTCCAGCATGAGCTGCAATTCAAAACCTGCAGTTAGTTCTCAGTGAAATGAAACAGAAAACTCCTCATTAATGCTATTTGTCGGAAGTCCTTAATATCATACTTGCCTTTTAGCTTTACTCATCAACATCCATAGGGGGAAAAAAAAAACCCTCTACCAAAACTAGGAAACCTTCTGATTAAATCAGATTTGAAGACTTTTTCCCCCCAAGAACAATGGCTTTAAAACTAGCTTAAAAAATGCTTCTAAAAATAGACCAAATTGATCTGTCTGCTTTGAAAAAAAATCAATCTTAGATGAGAGAAAAAAATTCTATTATTCTCGTCTACCTTCTCATAATTATTTTTGAAGTCTGGAATTTTACCAAGAAAGACATTTTAGTCTGTCCTTTTAAAAGGAGATAGAGACTCTATTATTTTACTTTCTCCCTTGGTGTGTCAGTAAAGCACATTGCTTTTCATGTCTGTGTGGAAATAAAGAATGTAAATATAACTTCCAAGACCAGGAAAATGTCGTGAGGAAGAACCGGATATTAAATATGTGCCTACTACTGCCAAACAGATTATTGAAGCTGCTTTCATTTATTATATATTCATTTATTTTTGTACGTACCATTGGCTAAAAAAGATAAAGTTGTTTAGGATACATAAACAATATCTAATCAACTATCACCTTCCCGGAAACCTTGGAAAGCAAGGTCTAAAATACCCTCAAAGGGTGGTTTTTTTCTTTTCTTTTATTTTTTCTCTTTTTTCTTCCTCAGTATCCCTGCATTTGATCTGATGCTCACTGAGCTGCTGAGGCTGATTGTAATGGATTTTGAATGAGGATCCTAATTGCAAGCTACTTTTTAATGCCCATCATCAGCTCCCAGAGTAGATAAGTGATCACCGGAGAAGAGAGGGTTCTCAGTCCTCAAAGGCAAGCTTGTAGGGACATATAGAAACATATCTGCAAAGGTTTTGGAGGACCACATTTACAGACTGTTGCTAGACCCTTATTAATGTCTCCCATCTCATTAATTATTCAAAAAAAAAAAAAAACACTAATAAGAGCAAAAGACCAAAGGTACCTTTAAGTAAATGCCTGGCCTAAAGCTCACGAGTAATTTCACTTAGCCATGCTCCCAGATTAACTACTAGCAATTTGCCTGGGAGCCTTTCTAAAACGGAAGCCTTAATGCATGACTGGATTATAGGCATTGCCTTGCCAGATCAGGCCACTTGTTCATTTTGCCTTGTAGCTTTGAGGATGGTCAGTGTATCTGTTTCGCAGGCGACAGCATGAGAAAATTCCAGAATATTCTCCTGCATGAGAAAATCGCAGAACTGACTATCCCCAGAGAAAACTTTTTCCCACCCTCAGTAGAAGCTGCTGTAAATCCTGAGTCATTCTCTTTTTTTTTTTTTTTGTTTTGTTTTGCGAGCATAACTCCAATTATTTGTTTTACCTGACTCATTCAATCAATCATTCTCTGCAGTTTAAGATACTTTTGTCTTTCCCATGTTTGTTTGCATTATTTGACAGGATATATAATAAGCTCGCCATTTTTTCACGGAATAATTATTATTAGGTAAATAAATCAATCAGCAGGTGATTGCATTATGTGAAAGCATGATGTGATATCTTTTGGCTGTCTGCATTTCACTAGATTACGCTCTCCCTATACTACTCTGACTGTATGCAAGCACCTTTTTTTTAGATACTGGTGTAAAGGGGACCACTTATAATCTGCAAATTAAGTTCCTGTTTAGCAGGCATGAATCTATCCACCAAGTAGAAGAGAGTAGGAGATGGAAGGGAGATTTTAAGATAGATTTAGGGTAGTTTGATGTGATGTGACAAACCCACACCTTTATTTACCTCTAGTAGGCAGCTCCCAGTCAGCTCTCCTCTGATTCTCGTAAAATTCAATCACAGAATCACAGAATAGCTGGAAGAAGGATTTAATAACATTACCATTATCATCTGATCATCTTTATGCTTAGTTTATAATAATCCTCTAGGAAAAAGTCTTCTAGGTATCAGGTATGTATTTTGGCTAACAGTTATATTATTATTCTTCAACTTGCAGAGGAATTAAAAAAAAAAAGATGCTGTAGTCCTCAAACACTTTTAATACTTAAGTCTATTACTGGAAATAAAATTTGTTCTTTATAACGATCCTATTGCCAAAAATAAATCCCAAGCCCTCCATTTATATGTGAGGCTAATGAAATCTTTAATGCTTGCATAAAGATACAACTTGTGGGGGATTCAGTGATATAAAAGAGTAATGGACTGTGTGACACTTGCCAGGTACAAAGCTGTGATGTCTTAAAGCTGCGAGGGACCTCATCACCTGTAGCACTTGCCTTTCCTCCAAGGGTGTAATTCCTGCCTCTTGTCCAAGATAGTGTGAGGATGTCCAGCCTATCATGCAGCCACTACACTAAGTTCATACGACTTTGCTTGCCTACGACATTCTCAGCCCCACGCTTCTACCAAGGGCATGAATCACCACATTCCTGCAAACTCCTAGGGAAGCAGCTGTCAGTCTTGATACCCAGAACTGCAGTTTCCAGAAGAATATGTCTGAGCATTTTTTACTTCCCCATGTTCATCACAGGAATTAGACTTTTATAAAGCGGAATAACTATCCTATCTTCTTTGCTTAATTCATTGATATCCTTCTTCGATCATTGGTTTTTTCTTGCATTACACAAATGCTAAGGACAGAGCCCTTTTGGGAAGGAGAAAGAGGAAAGTCCAAGACAGTGGTGTCCTTATTCTAGCAGTATAATGAACACGCATGCCAAACTTTGTAGCTTATTCAGAGTTTAATAGACTTTTCTTACCGTAAATAAAACATTGTTTTCATAGAGGATGTGTTTAATGGTAAGAGTGGTCGGAGATTATATTTCTTTCTCAGACAAAAAGAAGTTCATCAAAATTTCAGTATAGTTTATTATAAACAAATATTTAATTATATGCATACAGTCTTATAATTGCAAAGTAATGATGCAATTCAAAATAAATTTCCTCTAATATTTAAGTGAAATTAAAAAAATCAGTAAAACTTGTGATGAGCATTTTAAACATTAATAGTGCTTTAATCAGATATGTTTTCTGGACAGCTCTCAGTGTCTTGAGACACATGTAGTCTCAAATAATATTTTTAACTTATTTAAGATTAATACAACAAATGTCAGCTTGGATTGGGAGTATTAGATGAACAAATATACTTTATGGGAAATAAACTTGACAGACGAATAAAAGGAAACATGAAGATATTTTACCTTGATTTATGCCTCTCATAACTCCCCACTTGTAAAAGTGATTTTTTTCCTCCTATTGGTAGGCTAAAAATTAAAATTTCAAATTTTAGAGCTAACACTGATTCGCCACTGTTTTCAGTGGTGTAAATCAATGCAAGAGTTGAATCAACCTGTATAAAATGTATGCCTTAAACAAGTATTTGTTTACTATTATGTTTCATTGAGCAACCTCTTTACTCTCTGCTGAGGTACAACAAAAATATAATCTAGGCAGAGATCAGTCTGGATATCAGGACTCTGGAATACTGGGCTAAGATCAAAGTTCTGCCATATTTTCATTGCACATTGGAAGTTTTGGATCTACATGGGTTGGGAAGGTCGTATCTTTTTACTGCTCCAGGTATTATGGCATTCCATCACACAGCAACATAGAGAGAGGTTAACGCAAAAAGATTTCCACGTTGATAGCAAAATAGAGCAAATCTGTTCTTTTTACTACATGCAAACAAAACCAGCGCATCTGCTGTTGAAGAGGATGATCTGGGCTGTGCCACCTGCTTGTAGAACAGTCACTGTGTGCTCAGCATTTAAGCCCAAAGCCTTAGAAAAGTGATAGCAGAGGAGAAAACTGAAGCTCAGAAAGTGAAAACATGCTCTGCCACTAACACTGTCACTATTCTGGGATTTCAAGCCAGATCTTCAGCTCGTGGTTCCAACTGCTGTTTCACAGCGGCCTCGTCCAGTCAAGGTATGGTTATGTTTATAACCAGAGCCATCAGTAGAGGTTGGCTGACACTTGAGTCTTTAGCCTCAGAGATCTTCCTGTAGCATTAATGTTCTTTTTTTCTTCCTTCTCACCATAAAGTTTTAAGAAACCACTGCACTAAAATGGCAATCCAAAACATTATTTCATAGCAAAAGACATGTTCCATCACAAAAGAACTACCAGAAAGTGGTTTTCCTGGGCACATGGACAGAAATAGGAGATTTCTGGCTAATAATTGTTATTACACAGATATGAATAAGTTTGGGTAGCTATAATAGACAGGAGCTTTGCTGCTGAATTGCTGGTACAGTAAGGGAAGGTTTCACTGAGACTCTCCAGTCATTTTGTAAAGAAATATTGCAATACTATTTTCTGCCTATGTAGAAAACTAATTTTCCTGAGGAGAATAAAGCAAAAGCTGCACTGAGACATAAAAAAAATAAATAAATACACACATGCATACTAAAGACAACCCCCCAAAAATGTCAGACACAAAAATTAAAATTTAAATCAAGTTAAATAGACCAGGCTACAGACTTTTTAATCAAAAGAATGGAATAACTGGCTCTCAAGATAAAGGCTATGGATTGTCATGCAGTTCATGTTATAGGGATAATTAAGACAGGTTTTTAACAGTGAAAAAGCAGGTAAGCTTCCTCTGCATTAAAAAGGAATCCCAGGGAATATCCTCTGGGTTAGATTTTGTAAGCTTTTGTAAGCTATTATATGTTAAGAAAATCCTGAGCTCGGAGATAGAGAAAATGTAAATTTCCGGGTTTCTAATTTCTAATACAGTTCAGGCAAAAAGGGAATATATGTAATTCCCGCTTACAAAAGACTACATTAGATCTCTGCATCGTTGTTTTAAATAATTTTGGAAAAAAGAGAAGATTAACCCTCGACTAACTTCATTGAACTTCATTGCTTCAATTTGTCTCTTTTTTTTTTTTTTTGGTCTCTTATCTGGTGATTTCTGTTTGGGAATGGCATTGAAGAACTGGCTTGGACATGACTTCATCTTCTTTTAGTGGGATCCATGTGACATTAGACATTTAATATCTTGAAGGAGTAGCTGGATAAAGACAATTGCATCGTGAAGGCTGTTTCAGGAGCTGGATCAATTCCTGTCTTGATGCGTTTTTCTGCTCCCTGTGCTGAGTATGGAGGGAGCCTAGACAACCATACATCAGTATATAAAATTGGGTGAGATGAAGTTTGTGCCTTTGAAAGAATTTATATCCCTTCAGTTAAGTCATCTGCATTGTAGACAAACCCTATAGACAGATGATAGAAACAGAGTTGAGGATGACATAAAATCTTAAAATCAATATCCCATTAATGATTATAGATCACAATTCATCTATTAACTTGTCCAGTTCTTGCAGAAGCTCACATGAAGATATCTCTGGCAGATGGGACACATGAGCCAGTTCTACAGCTCAGTGCAAATAGTATCCCACTATTTACTCCTTGCAAAGGATTTTGTAAATCTCTTTTAAGTTTTTGTTAAAATTAAATTTTAGATTGTCAACTGGAGAACTGTAATATTACTAGGGGAATTCATCCAAATAAATAGTGATGGTACAGTGCAGTGTTGTGGCTCTTTTAATTACATTAACTGTCCTCCATATTTTCGGGAAACGATATTTGGTTTCTCTCTGTGTAATTCAGTTCATATTTTTCTGAAACATAACTTTAGTCCAATTTTCTCTGACCTGCTCTACTGTCAAGCTCTATTTAATTTCATTATATCCTTTGATAGATAAGATTTTCATTTCACAAATGCCGGGAAACATGTATAGTGTGATAAAGAAGAGAATAGCGAGCACAGTACTCAGATAGTCTAATTCTGCCATTTTAAAATAATTTATGTTATGCTAGTATGTAAAGAAATGAACCAGTAGAGTGCCAAACTCCTTTGTTTTTTGTCATTTGTCACCTTCCTGGACTTGTCGTGTTAACACGCAAGCATATAAATCGAATGAAAAGCAGCAGCTGAATTAAACCAGGTTATATAAACCTGTATTTATGTTCTGGGAGGAGTCCTATATAGGACCTCATTCTTGATATTACAAACTCCAACATCAACCAATGGTAGGGTCGAAAGCACACAATTTTCCGTGTGTGGGAATAGGATATATTAAGTACTCCCCAGAAATGTGATGATCAATATAGCTGTAACTCCAGGCCAGCAGACTAAGCAACTGTTATGCTTTTAAGAGTGCATGTACCAAGGAAACAGGAATGTTTGCAGTTTCAAAACCTGCCATGGGGGTTTTATTTGCAGATTTTTTTCTTTAAGTTCCCTTTTTTTTTTGTCTCTCAGGTCAGATCAAGGCTTAATTACTTTATACTTGCCATACTTTAGCACCTTTGTCTTTTTCCCTGTGGAAAACCTGTGCCTGTACATCTTCATGGCCTTCAAATCTTTCTTGTAATTGCAGTCAGCTCTTTGAGTAAATCCAGGCTTCACTGCTTTTCCTACTCATCAGCAAAATGGATTTCTGTCTTGCATGATTCTGATGTTCAGGCCATGCTAGATGATAGGTACGACACCCATCTGAAAGTTCATCAAATTAATATTTGACTTATTTCCCCTGGAGTGGACATCATATGGTCCTGGCAATTTATTGCTGTTCCTTCCGTATCAGTTGATCGGAAATTAGAGCAGTTTGCTTTGGCTCTTCTGTTCAGCTCAGTGGGAGTTTTGTATAAGAGCAAAGCAGGCCTGGTAGGAACATCAGGCTCTCATATCTGCTTTGTTTAGTAGTTTAGCTTTGAAAAGAAGGGTAGGACAAGGTGCTTTGATAGTGAGATGGTGTATATGACTGAGACATCCATGCATTTCACCTTGTTGCATCATTTAAACACTTCACAAGCTCTGTGTGCTTGCTTAGATCTTAGATCTTGCTTAGATCATGAACTCCTTAGACTATTTTTCTGCTGGTTGCTTGTGTAATGTTGAGCACAGTGAGGCCCTTTTTGATGAAAGACATACACAGGGGGAAACACTAGATAATAGGATTGCAGTAACACTCCTGTTTCAGAGAGGGACAAATATGTGAAAATCAATGAGTGCTCAGTGTTGCTTGCACACTTTTGAAAACAGCTGCAGAAACGTCTAGTCACCCAAAACATGTGTGATTCATAGATTTGGGACAGGAAGCCAAATGCTCCAAAACATCATGTCCCTGCCTGCTGAGTGTCCCTCTTGTCTCCTCTGAGCCTCCTAGATTGTTGTCCATAGGCTACTTTGGTTTATTCTGTCTGACCTTTGTTTATTTTAGAAGTTATTTTAAGAGTGCCTGTATTTAATATTTTTATATGCTCATTTTCAATATGCATATATATTTAAATTTATTAACATTCCACCATCTTCTGGTATAGTGACTGTCAGCTGGGTCTGACAAATCTGTCAGTTATTGTAACTTACAGAACAATAACAGCCTAATTGATAGGCAAAATAAATGGAGAAGCAATGAGGACATCATTAACACTGGCGAGATAGATAGTCAACACAAAGCAGCTGTCAGGTATTCTGCTATATTAAGGTGCTCTAAGCTTCTAATGAAAATGAATACTCAAATGTATGGAGCAGTGTATGATCCTGCCTCCTCCACTGAGATGGGAGCAGGGTGAAGAAGTTAAAATAATACAGGAAATAATAAGGAAGGACCTCTTAGAGAAGGATCCTGCACAGACCTTTCCTTCAGCTTCATGTTGGCTTACTGGGCACTGGACAGGGCAGACAGTACCCAAGCAACACGAGTATTTAGTGTAAGTATTAGTATTAGCACAAGTATTAATATAACAAGTCCTTAGTATTGATATATATCTGCATCCTCTCGGTGCCTTGAATCTTGATGCTGCATTTATACACACGCACAAAAAAGTATGCATCTAAATTCCTTTAATATGAATATATTTGTCAACTCATAAAATGAGGTAAAAATGACAAAGAAGAGAAGTTCTGCAGGAAAATCTTTTAGTGTGTGAATTGAAGAAACATGGATGTGGCAGAGAAATTTAGAGTGAAATGACAATTCGAGTAGTCACTTGATACATTCAGTAGCTATAAAATGAGACTAATAATTTAAAAGTAATAATAATAACAACAATCTAGCTCATATATTCTCTTTTCATCAGAAAAATCACAAAGCACTTGCAAAGGAGGCCAGCATGCTTATCGCTATTTTAGATTCTAAAAGCCAACTGAACAAGATTTTTAAGTAGAAATCCATCAATTGCTGCTCTTGGAATCTGTTCAGGACACTTTGCTCTTTTGTCCATCAATAGTATTTGCAAGTATAAACAGCCTGGCAAAATTCTGCCAGGTGAATTTTTTATTCTTTTAATATGTGAATGACATTTCTTTTCCCTTGAAGTGACTCATCAGAGTAAATATAGCAGGAACAGCTTTGCTGTCTGCTCACAAAAATTTCCAGAACAACACAACAAAGTTATTTTACATTTTCCTTGTTTTCTTTCTCTCTTTTTTTTTCTTTTTCTCTCTTGTACTTAATTTTGGACACCATGTTCTCCATTCAAGAGCTCTGAGATGACTCCAGATGACTGTGCCAGTGTTGCCTTGACCTCATAGCATCCTTCTCATAGTTTACCCAGAAATAAGCATAAATATGATCATCCTAAAACAGTTGTACAAAAGAAAAAGAAAAAGAAAAAGAAAAAGAAAAAGAAAAAGAAAAAGAAAAAGAAAAAGAAAAAGAAAAAGAAAAAGAAAAAGAAAAAGAAAAAGAAGAAGAGAAAAAGGTAAAGAAAAAGAAAAAGAAAAGAAGAAGAAGAGAAAAAGGTAAAGAAAAAGAAAGAGAAAAAGTCATGACAATATCCAGAAGTTAATTACCTCCACTACTAAATGTGGTCACTTGGATCTTTTCTGACAGCCAATAAAAAGATTCTTCTTCATTACAAAGTGATTAGCTACATTAGAGTGTTTGCAAAAACTTACACAGAGAATCTGTGTGTATCTCCATGGTGCAAAGTGTCACATGGCAGGGAAAAATCCAGGCTACCTTTAGACTTCTTTGTTCAGGCTCAGATCAAGTCCAAGCATGGAGGTATGGTTCTAAACTCAGGCAAACGATCACCACAAGGCCTATATAACAAATGTAAGCTGCCATCCTCTCAGTTCCCTTGGGTATTGAAGACTCTGTTGTCCCTGAAGTTCAGCTAGAATTGAGACAGGATCAGAAAGAGCCCATGATCTCTGAAATCACCATCTGTCATTGTCACCAAACTGTATTTTATTAAACCAAGTGAATTTCAAGCTATTCTGGGATATCTCTGCCTCTCTTATCATTTCTGCTGATTCCAGACCCTATAATTTTGCCTGTCCATTGAAAGCAGAGTCTGGAAGAGGGCATGAGCAGCTAAAATCAGTTAGAGTACAAAGATCCTTGGCAGAGCAAGACCAAACTCTTATTTCTCCGTTGTTCACTGCAGAGGGTGCTGTCTGCCCACATTCTTATTTCTCAGGAAACTGATGAGAAAAAAAATGTTGTCCACTATCTGAACTTGAAAAGGCAGGTTGCACGATATTATCAGATTGCACTAAAGTTTTGTGTAATTAAAGACGTAAACATATGCTTCACAGTCAGGAGAAAGTTAGCTGCTGTGACCAAAGCCATCATGCTAGGCTCATTAGTAATCTAAGCCTCACAAGGCACGCTCAGCTCTAATTTATTATCCAAACTAATGATATTTTCCTCCTTACCCTTCATGAAGTTTAAATCTTTCTGACTTCACCTACTTAGTCATCAAGTTAAAAAAAATAAGCAAACAAGCAAACTAACAAAAAAACACCCCCAAATACCCCACCTTTAGAAAGGAGGTGAACTTTTGGAAGTTTTTATTTCTTTTTTCTTTTTTCTATTTTCTTTTTCTCTTTACATATATATATATGTACATATATATGTACACACACCAGTGTTAGTTAAAACAATCCTAAAAGCAGAATCTTTGGAATGTGATGAAGATGTCAGGCTTTCCTACCCCTGGCCTGATCCCTTCGGGTGTCATGTTCTGCAAATACAAGTGTGATGAACAGTGAGTACCCTTCACAAAACTGTTTCAGATAGGAAATGAATGTCCAAAGGTTGGAGGGAAACAGGAAGAGTTTAGACATCTCACACACAAAGATGACTGTGCTATATTTTGCACAAAATGGTGCACAATCTCTTCATCTTTTTTACTATTCTTGCATTTCAAGTTGCAGGGGGATGCCTTCTTAAGAGCTTTGCCCATTCCACTATAGATCTATGAACTTTGGCACTTAAATACCTTTACTGGGTCCTTTTTGAGTGATGCTGTTTGCTAAATGTCACCAATAGATCCTTGTCATGACTTCAATTCTGGCTAATGTTGCTCCAGAATGTATTGGATAGATAAATTGGAGCTGCAAAGAATATAAAAAGCAATGAGGAAAGTCCTACCCATGGCATCCAGAAAAAACTTCTGACTGGCTACTGATAGCCAGTCAAAAGTAAATAGCCAGTGAAAAGTAAAAAAGATAAAACTCAAGAATCAAGAGGTTGCAGGCTACACAGCAGTAGGCAATTTGTTACTTAAAAAAAAAAAAAAAAAAAAAAAAAACAAGCCAGCAGTTCTCCATGTGTTACCTGTGGAGAGCCAGGCTAAATACAACACAGGATATTGCACAGGTGGAGTCCGTGACTTTGAACTTGAAGGAGAAGTCAAGAGATGATAGGGCAAAATGTGGCAGTTTGGAGTTTCATTTCATATGCAGAAGGATGGTTGGGACTGCAGGAGGGGTTTCAACCTACACACTGATCAGCTGGCTCTTGAGAGGAAGGGAGCTACGTATTTGGGAAGAGCCAACGAGCACAATGTCAGCACAAATCCTGGAGGTATTTGCATGGTTTGTCATGCTTAATGTGTTCGAGTGAGTGGACTGAAATGGATTTATTTTATTTATCTGGCAGAAATAGGTGTCAGGGTTCAGCAAACACGCCAGTGCTTTGTCCAGAAGACTTTTATTTGCTTTGAATTTAGTCAATTTGCATTGTTAGAGGAAGAGGTTTTAGCATTTGGCATTTTAGTCAGGAAAAGAATAGGGCAGGAAGAATTACTTTATAAATGAGGCCCATTCCTACTATCTGATAACAATTATCTAACTTAGTCACCCCGCAATCATTCTCCATCAATGAGATATGCAATCTTTAATGGAAGCTCTGGTTCTTTGTTCCCAAAGATGCCACAGTTTAAATCTACATCATACTACCAAGCCTAAGGATTGCTCAAGTGGTGGTTTCTCTGAAGCAGAGGACAGCAGACTGAAAGGTTTAGAGCACAGCAAGGAAAGCAAGATTTAAAACTGGGAATAGCCTTAGTAATCATGACAACTGGGGAAAAAAAAAAAAAGACAGGACAGGACAGGAGGGACAATGGGACAATGAATATTTCTTACTGATATTGTACCTGGTTTTTGAATGTCTTCTTAAGAGGTACGTGAATTCAAGTGGGAGTAGGCATGCTGAAGAGCATGCCTATGTAAGTCCAATAAGATATACCTCAGTTCGCCTAGAAGAGGCATCTACAGGACAACCTGGGTACATAAACCTAGACCTCCAGAGCCATTGGAGCTGCACCAGGGCCAGTAGGATGCAAACATCCACCCTTGCTGGCAGGTGACTCATGCAGTCCAGCAAGTCCCTGATTTGAAAACGAATACTTAAAAGACAGAGAAAATCTATCTGATATATATATATGTATTTTTTTTTCTGTAAACTGTTCTAAAAACTAATTAGTCTCAAATTTAAAGCACATCGCACTGAAAAGTCAGTCAACAAGACTCTTAGAGAGTGATCACTCAAGAGAGATTTTGAAACAAAAGAGTAGAAGGAACTACTAGCTACTCAGAAATGAGAAAACTCATTTTTGGAGAATCAGGAAAGAAATCCAGGAAATACCAATTTTTAGTGAAATTACATTTTCAAACTAACATTTCCTGTGCAAAGTATGCCTATATACTAGATATAGAGTAACTTGTCTTTCATGTCTTTATCTTTCATTTTGGCTTAAGGCAACAGTAGTTCACTGTGATGTGTGATGGTATTTCACCCAGTAGCCTCCTTCTAGGAGCGTACATGGTTGTTTTAATTTCATTAATATCTAATAGTTACTGATTTGCCAGTACTAACACCTTTAGTAACTTCAGTTTCCTTTTTCCTTTTTTCTTATTTTCTGTAGAGGGCTGAGTTGTTCTTCATTGAACAAATACCAACAAAAAACACCTTTTTCCTTTGCCTTCCATGCATAATATCTATTGATGGAATTATTAAAACAGTCTTTGCTTATCAACAAGAATCTATTCAGAGTGGTGCTAAGCTCATCAAATATCACTGAGATGAGTTGACATTACAGACTATGTGTGACAGAGTCAGTGTAGCAGAGTGCTGTAATTTTTATGTCTTGTTATTGTATGAAGAACTTCTGTGCAAATAAGCAACACAATGAAATATTCCCTGTCCGCCCTTCTAGTTGTACAATTATTTATAAGAACAGAGAGATATTGTTGCAGAACAGCTTAAGAATATCAAGAACTATTTTTTTGTTTATTTACTTTGGCTGAGGTGGCTGAAATAAGTAATGGAAACCTTAATACATTTCAGGACTCCAAATGGCAAGATGAAGGGCAGCTGAAAATAATTTTGTCTCACTTCTAATGCTTTAATAATGTGTGTGCATTTAACACCATAATAATGCAAGGTTTTAATGCTTTTATAGTGCAAATAGTTTTCCAAGTACAGTAAATCTGCTCTCCTAGATCATAGAATCGTTAAGGTTGGAAGGGACCTCCAGAGATCACCTAGTCCAACCCCTCTGCACACACAGGGTCTCCTAGAGCACGTGGCACAGGACTGCATCCAAGCGGGTTTTGAAGATCTCCAGAGAAGGAGACTCTACAACCTCTCTGGGCAGCCTGTTCCAGTGCTCTGTCACCCTCACTGTTAAGAAATTTTTCCTTAAGTTCCTGTGGAACTTTTGATGCTTCAGTTTCTGGCTGTTTCCTCTAGTTTTATCAGTGGCTACCACTGAAAAGAGGCCAGCACCATGCTCCTCACTGCCTCCCTTTAGGTACTTATAGACACTGATCAGGTCCCCTCTCAGCCTTCTCTTCTCTAGGCTGAACAGGCCCATCTCCCTCAGCCTCTCCTCATAGGGCAGATGTTCCAGGCCCCTGATCATCCTTGTAGCCCTGCGCTGGACTCTCTCCAGCAGCTCCACATCCCTCTTGTACTGTGGAGCCCAGAACTGGACACAATAACTTGGACTTTCCATTCTACCTACTACCTTCCGGCAAATGGGATGGTGGAAAGGGCAAATGGCACTTAGCACTTGCAAAGTGGTATGAGTGAGTCAATCAAGCTGTTGACACCTTAATAACTGATGGGGATCTTTTGGTGACCCCAAAATACAAGCTTTTTGCCCAGGTTCTAGGCAAAAAATGGAGTGTCATCAATCAAAACAGGACAATGTAATAGGGAAACTTCCACGAATAGGCATGGTAACACTAATATCATCCAAATCTAAGGGTTCCTATACCTAGGAGGTCACTGACATAAACATGAAAACTCGTTTAATTTTTTTATGGGAGGATTATCTCTGACTTTTCAATACAATTGAAATGATCTATCCCTCAAGGAAGGGTATTGTGTTCATTCTCGCAGGCCCATAACCATGCAGTATTTCTGTAAACAGGTACTAAGTGCTCTGATTTTTCTGTTCTAAGCATACCAAACTTAAAAATGCCCCAGGGATTTTTGACAATGATTTCTTAAGAACTGCAGCTCTTGATATCTGTAAAGAAACTTAAAGTTCAAGGTTAGTTAAATTCAGATAAGCTGCTGCTACAGCATATTGTTATCACTTTCATAAGAAAAAAGTCAGCTCAAAAATATTTATTATATGCGTTATTCAGAGAAACAGAAGCAGAACACAAAAATACTGATAAAGTGCTTGAAAAATGTCTGTTATGTTTGTAAAGAACAACCATCCAGCCAAAGTACGAGCCTTTCCCTAGATTGTGAGTTCCTTGGTATGTCTTTTGCCCATTATAAAACAGCCAGGGTAAAATGTATTAATTATTTACAAACTATTGCACAATGTTAAATACTTTGAACAACTACATGACAAAACTATTGAAGTGTCTAACAAACTTTATGGTTATACCTTTACTATATCACTAGAACACAAGGAAAGATGACGGTTCTCCTGTTACTAGTGGGTGAGGTGACTTGTTCTGACTGAAGTCAAATCCGATTTCTTTAGTAAACAAAGGATTTCAATTCAAATCTGACAAGATCGTAGAAGATTGATCTGATTGCTGGCTTATTTCATCAAAAGAATTTATCATGATTCAACCATTTGGATGTTCCTTGGGGAGTATCTATAAATCTGTATGACGCCTAAAAAGGGGAGCACCCTGTGATTACAATAAGTCATGTGTGAGCAAGGATGACCAGCAGGCTGTATAGTTCTACAACAAAGGTAATAACTCAGTGAAAATGAAGAGCAGTGTCAAGAGTATTTCATCTTCATAGCAATGTTCTGTAAAAAAGTGATAACATTTTTATAGACATCATCAAGTGTTCAACACACAAGACTGACAGAGCTGGGTTTTTCAGAACAGGATTTT